>BEHA01043408.1:436447-474160 GCA_002897215.1 Eschscholzia californica subsp. californica | reverse complement strand
CAATCAATTCTTCTTCTTCTTCGCCGAAGCCGATGTCAAATCCCATCACATCGTCTTCATCCATGTTTTGATTGAGGGGTTCTAATAATTCTATTTCATGGTGAAATAGGTGTTTGTTTGATGTCTTTTTTTCATTTTATCATCATTGAATTTGCTCTATTACAATGTGATATGGAACCAACAACAATTGCAGAGAGATAAATAGATAATTAAACAGAAGATAAAGAAGGAACAAAAAGCTCTATCTAGGGTTTCCTTTTTTTAGAGGAAGCAAATTTCTATCTATCTCCATCAAATCAATGAAGACAGTGGTTTATCAATCGGCTTTAGAAGGAAATTGAAATGACCGTCTTTTACTTATAGCAACATGAGACTAGGAAAGATGGTGAAAGCCGATTATACTGGAATTTTGAGGAGTAACTTTTCCGGCTATAAGTCTCCGGCACTTATTCCGGCCAAATTTGGGTTCAGGTATGTTTCTGATCCGGGTTTAGAAATAAAAGGCTAAGGATTTATCCGGTGAATTTGAGTATCGTGGAAGGGTAAGAGGAGAAAGAAGCGAATTTGGGAGAATCTGGTTATGTCGTCTCATCGAAGTGAAGTCAGATACCATAGAAGTTAGATCGGAAAGATCGATCCAGTTAGGGATGTGCAGCAAAGGAGAAGAGAGAATTACTTGTTTTACTTTTACTTAGTTTTTTTAGTTTTTTTCCAGTTTTTTGTCAGACCTTTTGGGTCTCCTTTCACGATCTATAGGATCTTCTTGTCGACCTTTAGGGTCTTTTTATTCTCGATCTTTAGGATCATTGTGTCTGTGTCTTGTCCAATTTCTTTCCCTTCATGAGGCACTTTGCATTTAAAGGTATGTAACTCTCATGAAGTTTTCAGAGGAGAGAAATAAGAATTATCATCCATGTATCATTGTGACTTTGTCACTTATTAATGGAATATGTTTTCCCTTGGCTCAAAAAAAAAAAAAAAAAAAAAAAAAAAAAATTGGTATCAAAAGCGAGGTTTCTCCTGACTCAATGATAGAAGGCGAGCCTAGAAACACAACCTTTGACTGTTAAATCACGATTATATGATAATCGGAGATATGATAAAGCCACGATTATATAAGAATCGGATATATAAATATAAATGAAAGACACAATGTTTAACGTGGTTTGGTCGGATACTCAAGACCTACATCCAAGGAGATATACTTTCATTATTAATAATCACCACATACAATTGTATGTGGGGTTGATCGGTTACATAACTCAATAACTCGATGATTTTGATTCCCTGCAACCCTCTCCTATTTATAGAGAGATTAGGGTTCAGGGTTTCCTAGTTTCTACTAACTAAACTAGGAAATAATATAAAACTTATCTAATAATAATATTAGATATATTACAGAGATATTCCAAACATATGAAAGTAAATATTGTGGATCTTCACATATCTTCAAATATCTCGAAATAGTCTTGATCGTCGGATCTCTTCATCTTGATCCGTTTCTTATATCACGTGTTTACACGTATCTCAATATTGACGGTGATCGAAGAAACGATGTTGTTTGGTTAGCACTTGATAAGATGGATCGATCGCTTGATGAATCAATTCATGTAGGAGGTTCGTGAGATGTCAAACAACTATCTGAATATCAATGCAAAACCTACACAATCAATCATTGACATGGAACGTGTTGAGGGGTTTACCCACAACCAACTTGTCAATAGATACGAGAAAAACACAACTAGTATTACAACAAAATTTGAGGTAATGTTTAATTGCGACGAATTTGTAGTTGTGGATGAAACTAGTGATACTAATCAGATATAAAAATTCGTGTCCAATGTGATGTCAATCCAGTTATTCAAAAAATAAAAACTAACATTATTACGGTTATGAAAGAGTCTACTATCATCAATTTACAAGATGAGAGATTTGCGATTCTTGAAGAAATTATTAAGCAAACTGATTTGAAGGAAGATAAGAAACTTTGTAAATCTGATATCTGTCTAACTGATTTTCTTTCGTATAAATCTTTAGTATTTTGTCCATCTAAAATTGCTTCTCAATGATTGGTTAGTGATTTAATCTCACGCAGTCTTCACTAATATTGATCAGTCTAAAATCGGTTAGTATTTTGAGAAGATCGAGCGATGAAATTACTAACCAATCCTTGAGAAACAAATTTTAGGTTCACAAAATACTAAACATGGATCTTATATGAAGGAAAATTAGTTCACAAATTTTAGTTTCTCATCTTCCTTCAAATTAGCTTTCTTAACAACTTATTCAAGAATTACAAATCTCTTTATCTTGTAAACTGATGATATAAGATTCTTCCCTAATCACTATAATGTCAGTTTTTATTTCTTAAATAACTGGAATAACTTCACATTCTATACGAATTTGTATGTCTAAAGTCATATCACTAATCTCATCCGCAACTAAAGACGCGTCACAATTAGATATTACCTCAAAATTTGTTGTAATATAAGTTGTGTTTTTTCTTATCTATTGGCAGGCTGGTCATGGACAAATCCCTCACCATGTTCCATTTTAATGGTTTATCGTCTAGGGTTTGCATTGACTTTCACATGGTTGTTTAACATCTCACGAACCTCCTCCATTAATTGATTCGTCTGATGATCTATCTAATTAAGTACTAACTATACAACATCGATCCGTCTGTTACTGTCGAAAGTTGCGTTAAAACTAGCCCCACCTTCTGCCATTTAGTCAAGAGAAACCTTGCTCTTGGTGGCAATTGACGCAAAAGAAAACTCGGAAAAAACTCAGATCAATTTCTAAAACTTATAAAACTTGAAACTCACAAAGAATAAAAGAAATATTTAAATTTTATTGATGTTGAATTAAACAACTGCTAGATCCCTTTATATAGTATTAGAGTTTCCCAAACCTAATCAAATTCTTGGGATATCTTCTGAAAATCTCTGGCTATCACTTGTTGTCCAAACCTTAATAGATGAGAATGCCCGAAACAATCCCATGCGGCCTTAAGCCGGTAATAATTGAAAATTGCGGGTCAAACAAGGCTGTTTCCGTAATTTGTTTCAGCTAAGGGTAATTTGTCACAACAATTTATCCAAGAGGTAAGGCAAAGAAGAACCTAAACTGCATACAAAAGGAGTTAAATTGCTGAGTTTACTTAAAAGAGGATAGTTTCTGCTTACAACCACCAAAGACTATAAAGTGAGTTGAAGAAAAACAAGTATAAATGCTTGCTTGCTTTCTAAATACTAAATCCCCCCCTCTCTTTGGCTTTATTGCTAAATCCCCTCTCTCTAGCTGCCACTGCCACGTGACGAATCCATTAGCAGACAATTATATCATGTTCATATGGGTTCACATCAAAATTTAGTGATCCCCAAATTTTTAAGTATAAATCCTGTACTGATTTTCCCTTCCCCACTACACAAATTATTGGTTCAAAAAGAAATCTGGTTGCTGACGATTCTGTTGGATATGGGGAGGCAGCTTCAATGATCTGGCGGAACTGAAGATGGTATCTGCCATTAAGGGGTGATGCATGAGACTAACTGATGCTCTACTTCCTCCCAGTTATGAACTTTGGTGATCAGGGGATGCAGATTATCAGATTCTGTCTTGCACCATGGATACGAGTTTTCGTAATCGAAGAGTAGAACTCTGATTCCTGCTTCTGCACACTCAATCGCATAACGTGGGTTATCATCGATTAAAACTTGTGCTCCTAGACACCTGCGTCAAGTTTCATCAACCAAATTTCATAAGAAAACTTTATCCATCTCATTTCTTCTCACGTGCAATTTCAATCTTCCAAACCAAATTGTCCAACCACACTCACATTTCTTGCTATAGAATGATATACTACTGCTAATTTCTATAACTCCAATATCTGCATTAGAACGATATTTTATACTCCTATGGGATATGATTCCTGAAACAAGGTGCCTATTACTAAAACAGTTTGTATGATACACTAGACATGATAATCAAACGAAAGTTATACCTGCAAATTTCTGATTTAGGTCGTGATGTCCCATCCAGAGCAAAGTGATTGCCGAAGTGAATCTCTTCAAACAATCCTGGATAGTGCTTTTCAATCCACTCAATTGTGTGGTCTTTGATCGCATTCTGGCGCGACCTTTATAATAAAATAAAAATGGAAGTTCACTAAACAACTTCAAACCTGATTATATCATAAAACACTTCTTTTAGAAAGATTAGCTTCTATGCGTACTTACGTAACAACTGATAGATTGCAAAATGTTGATAGCTTATGGAGAGTCACCCGAGCCCCCGGGATTGGATGGATCCCTGTTTTGAAGTAAGAAGTCTTAAAGAACTCGTGAACTCTGATATCAGCTGCAAAATAAACAACGATTATTTACCATTTCTATTATAATTAATAGGCTTAAAAGCTTTTGAAGCAATTCTAGAAGTAATTTATCGACTGTTTAAAAAAGGGAACATATATATTATAAAAGGAAGCTAATTACAAGAAAGAAAAATCTAGCCGAGGTCCCCGAAAGAAGGGGCAAAGAAGACAAGAAACCCAAACAGAGACGACATAAGACCTAACAAGGTAAGTATAACATATCTAAGGCAACTATTGTCACCTAGGGTACTCATACTCCGCATTTCAGGTTTACAAGCTAGAAACCGACTTGATATTAATCAATTTCCAATTCCCTAAACTAAGAAGTATTGTCTAGTTGCCTCTTGTTTCACTAGTTCAAATGGATTCATATTGTTTGACTAATAAAATATACGACGTATGGAGGAGCAAAATCTTTGAAAAAAGAAAAACAGAATACACGTAAGACTACACGGTTATAGTAAGTCGCACCTTCATTGCGCGAACAGTTCCATATCTGTTACAGAAACAGAAGAAACATCAAATTAGAAGAAAATAAAGTAGTACAACTATTCAGACCAAAATTAAGAATCCAAACATAGTGTGATACTCTAGTCTTGCTCTCTCACATTTTCTTGATCTTACTAAATGACTACCCATTATCTGGAATATCGAACCCTTGACCATCTCCTGCATAAGCAACAGTCCAAAATTTCTTACATATGCAACTTTTCTACCCAAGACTGGGCATCAAGTTGGATACCCATAAGGGAGATGAACATCATATCCATAACGAGTGGCATCAGAGACAGATATATATTTTTTATGGTTCCTACCTAGAATGTACACATCTCGCAGTAAAAAGGCAACATGGAGAAGGCCATTCGACTCCTATGAATGCAGATACTAGAAAAGCAATCACATCAAGAAAGTACCTTATAGAACTCGTATACGTGGTACTCCGAGACAGAGTGATTGGAAGAATAACGATCAGCAATGAATTTGTTAAGAGCTGAGACAAAGCTTCCGAGTACTAGAAGAGCAAAAAAGAACACGTCAGGGCCATCAACGAGACACTAAAAATGTTTCAAACAAAAAGAGGAGAGGCTTAATGAAACACCCACCTTCATCGACATCTACAGCCACAACAAGTTTCTCAGGTAATGAATGTTTCAAGAAACCAAGAGGGTTTCCACGTTGGAACACATCAGGGCCATCGACAAGAAACTTAGAATCCTTTTTGCCCTCATCAAGTCTAACACCAGAATAATGTCGAAGCTGTGGGTACGGAGCAAATGCACGAGGCGGATTCTGAAACCCATTTCCAGTTCCATCGTCCGGGGAGGCAGCAGAGCGGTGAGAGTAACTTTTTAAGCTCAACCAATGGCAGGCATTGATACTAGTCCGTCCTTTACCAAGACCAACAAGAGGAGATTGAGGGTTAATCCGAGGAGGACGGAGGATCTCATTAGGAGGAGGAGGAGCACCACCACCAACCTGACTGAACCCATAACCCTTGGTGTTAAACAAAGCCATTGAACCTCCACCAAAACTACTGATACGGCGGCAATTATGGAAGCTGGCACCACCACCACCGTGAGCAAAAACAACACCCAGACGAGAAAGAAACCACAAAGTTTGATTCTTTATCATAACGTTATTACATTCCCAAGCATAACCTCCTTCCTACCCTTAGAATAACCTGAAATTACAATTGGAATTACAAACCCTAACAAATACTATTAAAAGAGAACAAGCAATTCACTATAAACCCTAAAAGGAAAACTAATAATGACAGAACCTAAGATCTCCATAATACAAGAAACAATGGGTGGGTATATGATGAAGCAACCAAAACGGGAAAAGAAAATTACCCAACAAATACGACGACAAGCTGACACCGAAGAAGAAGAAGAACCTTGCTTGAATGCGAAAAAGCTAGGGCTTGATAATCTCTTCTTGTTCTTGTTGTTCTTCTTGTTTTGATTGACGATTACTATAAATGAAAATGGTGATAGTAGTATTTTAAATTAGGGCTGATTATATGTGTGGTTGTAGGAGAGAATGCTTTAGCGTAAATTTCGATTTTGTTGCTCCGTCCCCAAAAAAAACACTATTCAATCCCTCATAAATTAATTATTACCACTTGCACCTATTATATTTATGTAGGAGTTAAAAAGTCTATATCCGGCCTACTAACGGCGGGATGTATTTATTTTTATACCTAGAAAGAGAAGAGTCCGAAAGGTATCGTCAGAGGAGATCGGTTTGGAACGGGGTACAGATGCGAGAATTATGTATTTTTGTACATAGAAAGAGAAGAATCAAACATAGAAAGAGAAGAATCAAAAGGTACTGGCGGAGCAGAAGGGTTTGGAACGGGCAGAGATGCAGGAATTACATATTTTTATACATACAAAGAGAAGAATCAAAAGGTATATATTTTTATACGTAGAAAGAGAAGAATCAAAAGGTATCGATAAACGTGAGTTTGGAACGGGTCACCAGTTTGACACTGAAACCCATACCGTTCCTAAACAACATGGGAGCCTCATTTCTAAATGGAGTAACATATTGTGCTCAATCTCCTCCTTTTGCAGTATAGCAATATGGGTCTCATTTATAAATCGAGGTAAGATGTGGTGCTCAATCTCCTCGCATTTGCAATATATACCGATTAAGCCCCAATGTGACATAATTTGGTATGTTCAGGAGTCACATCGGCAAGTAATAATGATATGAGGTGCTCCAAAATAGTTGACATAGCCCAATAGGAGAACCAGTGGTGTTATCGTCTCCCAATTATATAATAGGTGTTAAACTCAAATATGATCATAGTTTCTTCGTTTAGATTATCCAACCATCAAATAAGTCTCAACTTAAAGTAGTTCCGAGAGTATTTCATACAGGCGCCCTAAGGCTTACTACTGAAGTAATTTCGGCCCAACATGGCAAGTACGTGCAACAGGTGCACGGATAAAAAAATCACTAGTATATTATATATATACTACTGTATATATTAATCATGTTCATTCAATCACGTTCGAAAAACTCCTGTCAAATATTTACCTCCCAATTATCATCTCCTTGACTTCTTCGGAGACTTGGTAAACGAAATTGTCAAATGAGATTAGTGTTTTTTTCTGCTTACAATGTGCTCTTCAACAAATGATTTAAATCCGACGAAAAAATGTGCAAATAGAAGGGGTGTGCGAGCTCAATACAACAAGATAGTATATCCTCTCTGCAAACCCCAAGGTTGAACAAAACTTTGCTATACAAGCAAGCTGCTACAAAATCTGCAACAACAAAACACAGTCCAAATTAAAAACGAATTAGAAACTTGACTTCATCTCTTGTTTCACTTTCGCTACTACTAGGCATAGTTGTTTACACCGACAAGGGCAACAGTGTTTCTATTTTTTCTTCAATAACATTTTCAGAAGGTCCAAATCGAGTTGGGACATAAATTTGGAAGTCCCGACTCCTCGCCTACAGCTTTTTCCGAAAGTATTCTTTACAGTATTGACCCCCTGTCCCATCAGATGCACCTGTTGCTGATTAAACAGCGTCTGATGGTACTATTGACTGGTGATAACATTAAGAACTTACCATGAATGTTGAAACTGCTTCAAACTTCCATCTGGATACCACAAACTGAATGTTCTCGCTATAAATAGAGTTTGGACTGCTAGGAACTGTAAGCAAGAACATATCGAAAATAAAACAGCAGTTAGGAGTACTAGAAAAGATGTGCTTTATCTTAATTTTAAACATGAACAACTGGAAATGAAGTTTCAGTTACATACGGACAGAACGCGATTATTTAAGAAAGAGTAGTACTCCATTAAGAACTATTTATATGCTAATTTTGAGCCCGTTTCTATGACTAGTATGAAAGACCTCCAAGTATGCCCAATTAATGTGTTTTATTCACCTATAAGTCGTCGAAAACCAAAGTTGCTAAAGTTACATTTTCTGATGCTTTCATTCTTTAATGAATTTTCTAGCTTATAGTTTCAAATCCTCAGTTGTGGTACATAACTAGATGAGATGCCCTGTCAAATGACATCGCGCCATTGCCAACTCTGGCTACGTTATCTATTGTCCACTTAAAGGCCAAATGAACCTATTATTACCAGGAAATACTCTCAGGTTTTAACACACTCGGATAATGGATCCATAGTTATAAAGTTGGACCTAAGGAAGAAGTGATCCTGAAACACTTCAATAACAAAAAAGCGACATAGGAGTTGCTAGAATTGTATCTACCATTGAGAAGCTGAAACAACTCAATAAGGACAAAGTGACATGAACAGCTGGGACTACAAAGCGGAAATGGTACCTTCAGTATCACTTTGAAGCATCAGGATGTCACCGGTCCTGTAAGTGTAAAAACAAGTAATAAGAGTTAAACGATACAAACAAAACCACTTTGCAGTTTGGCAGAAGAAGAAGATGCAGCATGCTTGTCAAATAACCTCTGTTAAAATAGTTGATGTCAGAAGAGTTCCCCTGAATCCTTCTTCAGTTGGCTGGACTTTCATCTTCTCTTCAATGAGCTCATCTAAACCATTAAAATAGAGAATTATCAAATTTGTAATGCAGGCATGCTTGCATAAAAAGAACGATTGGTATTTCTTTGACCAAGTCGACTCATATCAGAAAATATTTTGACGGTAACTGTTCGAGCTATAAATAAGAATTTTTTGTTTATTAGGTTTCTTCTTATCTTTATTATGCTTATTTACATAATTTGTAGTAAATTCTAGAACATAATCTAGTTCGTAGACTTAATTGTTTAAGAACATTAACATTTTGGGGACGATCAGCTTAAATGTTGGTTTGGTACCCCCAGCTGATGAGACATATCTGTGGGAAAGCAGGCGGAGTCTTATTTACTCCCTTCTCACTTCACCATTCATGTATTTGTTTTCTCATTTTGTATCAGCAAGCATTACATGTTCATTTTAACAGTCACTGTATTGTTTTCACATGATAATTTTGAATTACCAGCAATGTCACGATTCTCATGAATTTCGGAATCTCTGACCCAGAGGATATCTCCTGGAAATATATTCATGTCAGCTAGAGTGGCAGATTCCTCATCAATTACCCGGGGACCTTTATGTAGAATTTGATTCTCCTTCACAACCTATCAGATAAGGACCAAGTTATTAAGAATAATATATAAATAACAACCTCAAAGCCACAATGTGTAGTAATTATCAGACTTATTTAATATCTAACACTAACGTAGCATAAGAACTTAGAAAGCAACAAGATATATTAAGTATCAGTACCACATCAAAAGCATAAAATAGATAAATCAAGTATACTTTACAACTTACAACTACAGGAAAAAGTTGACTGAGTCTTGACTCTATGTTGAGATCCTACATAACCCATGCATGCGAGTTGTAATCGCCACAAAATGAAACTTAAGGGCTCGCTTTTACTGGTAGGAGTAGGTAACAAATTTATCCCTATGGTTCCCTTTTTCCACTTTCATGCAACCTTTGAGAACCGCTGTTAATAACATGCCCTAGATTGGAGATCCTACATAAACCACTAATACAAACCGAAGACAACGTCTTACCAAGGTTGGATAGTGAAGCCTGGGGTCTAGGTAATTCCAGATCACCATTACTGGGTCATAACTGGAAGGCAAGTAGGTTAAAATCTTAGCAAGGATGTAATAGCACTTGATTAGGGGGTTCACCATGACAATTAGAACATTAATTTGAGTACCTATATAAATTACAAGATAATCCCGTAAGTTTTCAGATGTAAGCAATAGAAATATGAAAGCTTACCCCAAAAGATTCCCATATCATCATCTTCAACTGGTAGACCGACAAGGAACCAGAAACTGTCAAGTTTATTGAGTTGCCAAATGCCGTTTTCCGTGAGCGCTTGGAGGTGCGTCTATCTGGCTCAGAAAGACCAGAAGATGCTTCCAGAACAGATTTTGGTGCTTCCTTGCCACGGACTAGATATACACAGATATCCTCATTGCAATAGTTCAGTTTGCGCACTAATTCATTGCTTTCTCTTTCGCCGATGCACTCCTCGCAAATCTAGTCAAGTTCTAAAGGAAGTTAGAAAAAAAACAAGAACGTAAAGCATTAAGCCTGATGGCCATGGTCTTATCATTTACGCAAGGATTTAAAGCTTCCACTATTGAACTTCATCAGCAAAGCATGTTTAAGAGGTGCTTTTGTCATTTTGATGGGTCTCAAACAACTGCAGGGTACGGCAATATGCATCAACAATCAGTTACCAAATCCAAATTGCACTGGGCACAAGCATTATCACTTCTTGGTTAGTTCATTCAACAGTCCGCATTTTCAGAAAGACAGAACGGATTGATTAGATAGTATCACGGTGGCCATCCTTTTTGTTACTTTATTCATGGTTTAAGAGGATGAACCGCACAGTGCACACTCTTGGTCTCATATGGTATCCGCTTTGAATTGGTACACTATTTTATTCAACGTTGTTATTTTTTGTTCATGTTAATGCTTTTGGGATCGTGTAAGTATCTCTCTCTCTCTCGTATATGCTCACTACACCAATACTATAACTTTTCTCTCTTTTTCAAGGAAAACCATCGGCATTTTCAAATTTGATTAAAGGCAGGTATCACCATAAACCAGATTGTATCTTATCAGCCCGTTCCCAGTTCGACACTGATTGGTCAGAGGACCTCAACTGGCGCAACAATTGTTCATCGATCACTTGTCGTTACGGATAGAGTAGTAATTTTTAGTAATTCCGGGTTTCAACCTCTACATGAACATGTATCTTACATGTGGTATATCCATTATAACTTTAAAAAGTAAAAGAAGAGAAAAGAAAAGGAAAAGTGGGAAACTGTTATGCGGTATGAATAGGCTAAATAAGTTTTTCTACCACTTCGACTGAAAAGGATATCACTTTTAGTCTCCTACAAAGGCCCTTTTGATCTTACTTTCTTAGACTGAAGGCATACATCTTGACGTTGGGATCAGCTGTATCTCTCGCATGATCCAGCCTTCCAATACATTAATTTTAGCTGAAGTCACGAGTTCAACCATATTCAGGCTAAATGTTGCGCAGAGTTCTGATTACAGAAGATCTCAACACCAAAACTTGGGGTATATAAGTCTATTGGCAAGTAAAGCATACACACACACACTACAATGGTTGATATTTAAGCAGTTGGTGTCAGTATAAGCTCAGGATCGAACAAGTGCCGATCCCCAATTCCCACTACCCCAAACCAAGTATCTCGCATGAGTTTTTATTAACTCTTATACATTATATTCTTTTTATACATATGTGGAGTCGGCTATGCTATAAGCTCTACTCTTATAACTCAAATTGGACTGCTACGCTTCAAGATTCAAAATAAAAAAGTAAAACTTCATACGGAACTTCAGCACTAACTGGCCCGGGTTATCTGTCCCGCTCAGATCCACCAGTTATTTGGATGATTCGACGGAACAGAACTACTTAGATTAATATAGCTTAGTTATTTATTCTGTTTATATGAATATTCTAACCCTATAAAAAGTGGGGCAAAGGCAACGCAACGCAAATGTAAGATGAGCCTGTGAGTTATGTTTTTTAGATGTTAGTAGGTGTCTAAGGTGACAAGTGGAACTCCATAGCTAGAGGGCTGAGAAACATATAGACCTAGCGAGTTTAATGTTGTGTTCGATACTTATATTTTGTTGGATGATTACAATCTCAGTAGAGGCATGGGAATAAGAATTTTCATAAAAAAAATATACATTTGCGTTGTCTCGGCCAAATCATTTGATCGCTTAGTCATGAGCAATGTGACGCAAGAGAAAAAATACATTCACATCGCCTCAACCACCAGCCAACACAAGGCAGGAGGCTCACCGCCTAGTCTAGCCCTAAAAAGAGACGGCATGTGACCAAGATACCCCAAAACAGAAAAGATGTAACAAGTCTATAATTGCTGTCTTTATCACTTTTTGAACATCATAGTCATTAAGAAAAAAAAAATTGAGCCCTTACCAGCGGATAAGTCTTAATAGTAGGTTTGTTAGATTCAACCTCATCAATTGCTTCATCGTTTGAACAAATCAGGTTTGCATCTGAGATTGGTAGCCCTTCACAAGATCCAACTACTTTATTCATCACACACCTACTGAACTCAATTTCAGCAGATAAGCCTTTATTCTCAGTACCTTGCCACTCTTCACAAAAGAACTTCCAGTCACTCTCTGTGATCATTGTCAATCCATCAGTCTGTTATTGAACCAGAATGGTAATATCAGAAACATGACATTTAGTAACAGCAGATTTATGGTGGAAAGAGGTATATAATAAGAATCAAAATTTCAGCTAAAACCACAAAACAGACATCTGGCAGAAACGAGGCATATATTAAGAATCGAATTTGTTCAATTGTAGAGTGGAAGAGAGCTAAAACAACAAAACAAAGAAAACCAAATAGGGTTGTATCAAAAATCTTATTCTAAAATCGTATGCAAGCAATGGCTGTCTAATGTAAAAGAAAAATTATCTTCCAATGTTAAACTAAAAGAAAAACTTACATACTCTACACACTTACAGGAGATGTCTTCTGAACAATAGCGCCACGCTTGCACACAAGGTCGAGAGGCCTTTCTAGTAGTCGTGAATGCTGGTACCCAAAGAAGAAGATAAGCACATAATATCGAACACAAAGCAGTAACAGCAGCATAAGAACTTTCTAGAACATCCTCCACAGAAATCAAGTAACCAATACAAGTATAAAACTCCTCATTACATATGCCGTGTATATAAATATCACAGATAGGTGTTCCCATCTGTCATGTACGTGCATTTTTCTTTTTACCTATATTAATCTATTCCTAAGTATTACAGCTCATCTGAAATCAAGTTACCAAAGACTTTTTTTACGATGTAATAGTTGGAACAGTTGTCCTATGCTGAAAAAGGCCCTGACTACTCTGACTGGTCTCCAATTAGTAGCTAGTCCAAACTTAACCGACATGAGTAGTTCTACTTAGCTTCCTAAGTTATTAAACCAATATAATCCCCAACTAGAGTTGGTAGATGTCTAAGTTATCCCCAAATTAGTAATTATTAAACTTTATTTTCTATTCTCTTTTTATCGAAAAAATAACCATCTTAGACTCGTCATGGTTATAAAATTTCTAATGAGTAGATATACACGAATTCCGAGCAAACCACCTATTCAATTGTTATTTATTATTTGTCGCTTTTGGAATTGGGGCAGATAGTTGATAAACTGAATAGGCAGATTTAGACTGGATATTTAGTTTAACTACGTGGTAATGATATAGAATAATATTGATGAGTTGTTTTGCGTCAACACGACTTGTATAGTTTTATGTAGAGACAGGCACCTTATCTATACAATAACGATCTCACTCTGCAAGAAAGATTCGTAACTCGCAACCCATTCCGACTTTTACGACTTAGCATTTAGCGACACAGACTACGTGTTTAAAATTCTCTGAAATAAGATACTACATATTAAAGATGGACCTGTGTTAGTGCATGTGTGTGAAACAGAGAATATGTGCACGTCCATGTCTGAGTGTGTGTATCCGTGAAAGCATGCAAAGTTATTACTTACTTTTTCACATGTAAGAGAATCGATTACGTCCTCTAGACGATCAGGTTCCACATATGAAGAAATGTTCTTCCCACTTGCTGCGATGTAACTTCTCCATTTGGTTAGCCATGAGGAAGGTAGTAGGTAATACTTCCAACCTGGATCAAGCGCAATACTTTTTCCAAGAAATAATTTCTCGTGGTTTTGGCGTTGCTTGAGCTTAGCTGCTCTGCATAATTAACATGGAAATCAAGCCTCTGAGCAACTATATAAAATATATACCATTAACTTATTAACCATTAACTTATCAATCACACTACCTAAGAGTATCTTCCAAGCATGCCACTTCTGTAAGTTCCACACTGCATATAGCGCATGTTTCTGAATCAGAAGGAAATGTTGAACAACCCAAAGCATCATCAGGTTTCACTGCATTGGCAGTTTCGAAAAGAAAGAGCCAAAAAACCTCGGGAACTAACGAACGCTTAGCTCCAGAAGCTTCTTCTGGCATAAGTTCTCCGTGGGGGCACCTAATTGAAGCAGTCGGGCCAGTATCAGCTTCACATGGAAAATCTACATTCTTTCTCCTTAACCACTGTAACAACCTGTAAACAACCCAAGTAAACAACAAGAATACTTAACATCCTATAAACTTCACAGAAAAAAGGAAAGAACTTTGACGAGACATAGAAGGAAAACGACAAACTGTATCCTATGATTCCAATTCCACCAGACTGCAAAGCCCGGATTCGGGTTGGTAATTGGTTAGACAGTGTAGTATCTCTCCCTCGATGGAGGAGGATAGAAGGGTATAAAAATACAACCTGGATAGAATTACTTTGGTTGAAGTCGTGTTACGAGGCATTATCGGGTGTGGGCACAAAGGGCCAAAGCTACCAGGTCAAGAATGTGTGGATTGGAGGTTCCTTTAAAGTCTTTTTTTTGTTCTGCCGGTTTGCTGGAAGGAAACATATTGCCATGGTTAATTGTCTTAAAGAAGCGGGTTTTCCTTTAGAAGATGCATTTTATGTGTATGCAATGAGGAATCTTGTGTTATCTTCTTCTGTCATGCCACTTCATGGCGTATTTGGTGTTCCTTTGCCTAGGTTTGGGATTTCTTCGTCATTTAGAAGGCATTTGTAAAATCTTCTCCTTCATTGGAAGAAAACATGTATTAAGAAGAAAGTCTTAAATCTTTGGAGACTCGCGCTATCTTGGCAACGATTTGGAAGGAGTAAATGTGGAGTCCGAGGTTATCGACATTGCCTGCTGGAAGGAAACATTGGCATCTATAGGAGTCGTTTAGTGATTTTACAATAAAACAATGAATAAGAAAAACAATTCAGAATCAGTTGTTCTAGATTCTGGTTATCAATGGATCAGCCCTGCCAAATTTTGGACATATGACTGGAATTATTATCATTAATAAGCATACAGAAACTGAAAAAGAAGAAAAATAGACAATCAATAAAGAAAATAATATCATCAGCGAAAATAGTTTGAAAAGCAATAAGAACCATACCAAGCCCTTGATACATAATACAAGCTTCCATCCAAAGACTTCCCAGTAAGCGCAGCCTCGGCGATTTCCTTAAAAGAGGATCGGCGGTCCTTATAGTCGTTGGAGCGAACTACAGTTTTCGCCGCGTCCATAATGCAATCAGTGCAGAGGTGACTATTGGCTAGTGTTGGGCCACCACCATACTAGAGTTGAAAGTACCCAATGAAATCACTATTCAAGTCAGTAAGTAGACAAGAGATAAAGGCACAGGACAATCAATCCAGATCTCCAATATACATGGCAGGCAGAAGAGGTCAAACAAGAACTAATAACTCCATAAGATACCGATGCAAGTATTGTGTGTAATACTAATTCCTAAACCTTACTCTGTATTGTTCTTGCTAAAGAAAAATCAAAATAAGTTTGACAATCTTATTATTGCCTGTGAGAGTATTAACATAAATGTGTCAGAAAGACACACACGCTGCCATGCCTAAGTAAGCAATATCTCCAGGTACCCTATCTTCAAGCACTTTCCTCCAACTCTTATACAGACAATTACATCCTAAATCATATATATCACTTTTACATATCTAACTTCCTAATAATCACAAACATATGGAGATGCATGGCCCCCACAAGTATGAAAAAGAGGAAAACGAACCTAGATGAGAATGAACCATAATATTGGAAAAATAAATATCACAGGTTTTGATCCACTTTATACCTTAGAAAGCAACCTGGTCCAAGCTTCTGCTGACAAACGCTTCATAGATCCGATCTTTGAAAAGGAGATTTTTCCATGCGAGCACTGAATTGCGGTGTTGTCAATAACACTACAAGAAATCACAATTTACTTCTCAGTCCTCAGATATTGTAATACCAGCTTTCACAGATTTATAACAGCAGAAATACTGTTCTAGTTGAATGGTCTATGATGTACTTTACCCGCATCAAGAAATTCCTAAATTGTGAAACTTCCAACTTCCAAGAGTAGTAGAAGAATGATAAGATTGGGAAAGTCAAACAATCATGCGAAAGAAGTCAAGCACTTTCTAAAAAGATTTCTGTTTTTCTATATGACATTAACATCTGAACTTATGAAAGTTACCACATACTTACTGTGCATAACAACTACATATAACTTATCGAGCATGGCATGACTATGGGAAGAAAAACAACGGAACAATAACATCTCATTGAAATAGATACTTACGAAGGACAAATGTTATCAGCCCACTGGTGAAGCCAATCTGTGGAAATCCAGAAGTAAGGCTCTTCTGCTGAACGAACAGGAGCATCAGAAAGAATTGATCTCACTTCTTCTCTCTGTTCAGTAATTCTCTCCAACTCCTTCTCCTTTTTTAGCTTGTACTCTTGACAAATTAGGGTATATGATGCATTTAATCCCTTTAGCTCTTCATAAAGATGATCTGGAAGACACTTATCATGGTGTTGTTGGGGCACAAGCATCTGACATTTTCCTGTATCTTTGAAGCCTTCGTCAGAACTTGGTGTAGTTTTTCTAAGATGATACATCAACATGTATGCATCAGCTGATGAAAAAGTCTCCGCCTGATAAACAATACGCGAAGAAGATGATGGTAGTTGAGCAGCCTTAACATGATTCCCATTTGAAAAAGCCACTTTTTCATAGCTAGACGGCTGCAACACTGACTCAGTTGGCACTTGTTTCGCAGAAGAACTGGACGAGCGTTCTCCAAATGGGTGCAAACCCAACTTAGAGACATTCTCGTCATCAAATTCCCACCACACCCCTGTACGTTCGTCCTTAATAATTGACACATAATGGCCACTACTTACAGCAGTTCCTTTATGGACCAATATAGCTGACAAATCATATATTAAGTCCGACTGGGAGGGCTCACACAATCTCTGTCCCATATGCAGTTCTCCAGGAAAACTAAATAGCGAAGTTATTTTCTTCTTTGTGGTGGTCTGGAGAACAGAAACAAAAAGAAATCTATTGGAGACAGTAACAACAATTGGTAAACTAACAACTATATCAAAGAGATTGCCAAAGTTTAGCAATTGACTGCCAATTCGAGTTGAGATGTTCAAGAAGTCAATCAACAAAAATACAGGGCTGACCCTGTGAACTTCAGAATATTGGTTCATAAAATAACCATTTAAAAAGGAAAATATGGAAAGTCGGTCAAGGAACCAAATGATTTCCACCTTTCACGGGTTTGGAAACAAAAGCAGAAAAAAGAAAACGAGATAAGAAAAATATATTGCTCAAGCAACTAATCAGGGTTGCCTAATCCAGAGAGGAACAATAAGACATAAGATCATTGGACATCAATCCCTGTATCACATAGTCGTCGTACAATCTCGGAGAGGACATCATACCCTCTTACTAATATGGCGGTGCAACACTAAAAGACTTCACAGCAAAAACCCCAAACATATAACAAGCAAAAAGGAAAAGTTTCAGGTACTTGGTTCATCAAGTTGCATTGGTGAAGCTATATCAGACTGATGGACTTTACTTCGATTAATCTTTCAGATGGCCAACTCTTCCTGGACCGTCTATAAAATAATGTTAATATAGAAAAGGATGATGTGCAGCAGGAAATGATTACAGCAGGAAATGTTATACGTGTCAATGAAACAATGAAGTGTTCCACTTCAATCAATCCAACAGCACAAGCAACACGAAAGAGAGTGACTTTGTACATCAAAACCTTGCAAAGCATTCCCAAAATTGTCATTCTGGTGTTAATGGAGTGATAATTGAGATGCTGATGAGTTTTACACTCTATAAGCCTTATTGTTGTGGTTTTCAGCAAGTTTTAGAGGAGCACGGGGAGCTAAAGGACCTTTTAAGCAATAATGTTTTAAAACAGGACATAGTGCTGCTGGTTTGATTTCAGTTCATGATGAAGATTTGAACAAACCAAGAAATGCAAAGAAAAAACCAATTGGGCAACCAAATTTCTGCATATCTTTTTGAACAATTACAAAGTACCTTTGGAAGGAAAACATAACGCTTCAGCTGGAAATTAAGAAAACCAGGAAGTGTGCGCAGCTTAATACATCTGGTAGCATCAACTCGTGTGCCACAGGACTCGCAGAAATATTGATTATCTCCACATAATTCTTCCACGCTCAGGTAATCTTCTAAACTCTCGTCTAAACTCTTCAAACCCTTGATGTTTAACTCCAGTTCATAAAAGTCTTCCATCTTTGATGAAGCTTCAGAGTCTTGTCCACACCTTGAGCACCTGTTAAAGTAAATGAGTCATTTTAACAACCAACATATCTTTCGATATGGCTACTTTGAGGTACATTTGAGTCATTTTAACAACCACGAAATTGCAACCGTCTTATCTCTATAATGCCCATCCCTAATACTCCTGATGAACCTGCAGAAATAGGTTTCATATGACCCTCGGACCACACAGGCTTCTAGTGGGACCATTTGCTTCTATATGGATGCATCACCTTTTGATGATAATCACACACATGTTTACATCACATTAAGTGTAGTGTACAACTAGCATACCCGATACTCACATGGTTACCTACAGCGTCTCGGTACCCGTCCCGCCTACTGGAGTGATCCGCGTACCAGATAATATCGGAACAGACCTATTGCACGGCCTTAGTCCTCTAAATCTGGTCCGGTTTATCATCAGAAAAAACACCTCATGACCCTAAGCCCCAAAACCATGAATTTTCGCATTGTAGGGGATACGCATTATTATTTTTCATTTAAAATTGTTATTTCTACAGTGATCACTTGTGAGTCTGTGACACCTCTAAAGACCACACTGGCGAGAACATTTAAGCGGCAAAGTTTGTATTTAGATTTATGGCACTGGGAGCCACACCAACCCCTGCCCTTAACTGCTGAAGAATAAAGCACCATGCGAAAGGTTTTAGAAGTTGAGAACATCACAGAAAATCACATAAAACGGTCCTAGACACTAGATATGATCGAAACTTCTACCAACACCCCAAACCCCAAAATGAATAGTAATCTCACTTTGCATATTTTCACCTTAAGGTCCTCAGGGTTAAGGAATTTCTTGATATCACTCCAGGGCTGATAATTACTTTGACATCTCTACATGAATAAACTGAAATAGGTATCTTGTCCCCCTTTTAAGGACTAAAAACTCGGTTCAGTCACTTGTCTCTATGGCTCAGGTCTCGTGTGAATAATCAGAGAAAGGTTATCTAAAACTAGAGATGCTGAGTAAAATAAACTGCAACAGTCGCATCCAGTTTTGACCTTTTCTACTTGTATCTGGGAGGACCGGAACCTCGTAGTTGTGTCAAATAGCCATATCCTTTCTATGTGATACGTTGCTACCACGTAACCGTGTAGCATTACTTAAATATGATAATTTTAAAATTAGATAATAACTTGAATTCACGAAGAAACTAGTTAATCTTACCGAGTCACATGTGAAACACGTCCACGAAAAAGATCCTGAACAATGGTTCTTGCCTTGGAAATGTTGGACTTTCTTAGAGAGCGCTCCAATAAAGAAAGGAGTAAAGTGAGGAATTCATGGCTGTCCTGCTGGACACCATTGTCTATCTCCAATGTCTTGATGAATGGAGCTGAATCAATAAAAGCCATTCCACTGGAATGCAACTGAGCAAATAATTTGGCAAGTTCATCCAGTACAGGATCTTGTTTCAAAAGATCAGATTCAACAGAAAAAACACCTTCCCTGAAAGATGAATTCATGTAAAGGCACTGAAGTATGCTATTAGCATAGCACGTTGCACCAAGATTTGTTAAACCCACAGGTGAGTCTGTGGAAGCACGAAGATCCTTGCTTGGGTCTGGACCTAGAGCAAGGATAATATCTGACATCTTCTGCCAAAGGCCTGACTTTCTAGTTCCATTAGGAGGTGGAACTAGTCCGCAAAAGCAATTTGGGTTGTCTTTTGAGTTTACACGGCATCCTTGACAGACAGGCTTTGAGAGCATATATAGCTGATCCATATCATCCTTGGTTACCTCGCCAGTCATGTGAATTTTCCTACATATGATGTAAATGATATGAAACAAAAGCAGTAAAACTATGTCGAACAAGAAGAAAAAGAAGAAGAAGAAGAAGAAGAAGAAATGCCAAACCTCAAGATTCCTGTAGAAGTCTCAACTTCCTCTCCATACTTGTATCTTTTACTTTTGTTGCGGGTAGTTGGCCTACTCATTTTATCACTGACCAACCAACAATCACAAAATTGATAAGAATATCTTCATTAGAAGTTAGAATCAAACAGACCACACATATCAAAAGGATCAAAACATTTCATACATATATATATACCCCTAAAATTGACTTTCTACCTTAGTTGCATAACTCAAGAAGTATATCCCGTAGGACCTGAACAAACTTAAAAGGTTGTCTTTTGTAGTTCTGCAATCCTGTTAATAGGATCACAAGATCCACAAAATAGTTTTCAAAAAAACTTATAACAGAAAACAATCAAAACGGGCCCAAGCTTCGCATAATTAAAAGGCAAGAGAGCATAATTTCATTCAACTTCTCACAAAACGTACGAGCAAAATAGTCGTTAACAAACTAATCTATCAGGTTACTAGACAAGGTATAGCCCGAGCCACACCACGGTCGAGTCCCTTGAGCATGGTGCGCGGGTGAGCATGGTGCGCGGGTGAGCATGGTGTGCGGTCCATCACTCCATAACATAGTGTACTTGATTGCATTCGCCTAATTCTACCATCTTAACTTCAAAAATGAGCTGCAATGTCAACACTAGACAACATAACACCCCAAATCACCGCATATGCTATTAGTCATTATACTTGTCATTCGTGTTCTTATTCTGAACCATTAGTTACTGTAACAAGTACATCTGTTGATAATAAATTTACCCTTGCAGGAGAAATTCATCTATGCAATTGCCAAATGAAACAATTAAACTTTGAAAATCATTGTACTTAAATTGCTCAATTATCAAACTTCGTAAAGTCATAATCAAACTTACAAATAGGATTAATTGAAATAGAGAGAGAGAGAGAGAGAGAGACCGCTTTGTATTCTTCCTTGTTTGAAAAGGTTCCCTTGCCAGCAGCTACAGAAATAAACTACAGCGTAAACAATCAAAAAGAAACCAGTTAAACATACTTCATTCATCTTCGAACTCAACCCTAAATGGTCAACTAGTTTAACAAACTGCAATTCTGATTCCCTCTTCTAGTACTTACGTAAAACCCTAGAACGATCCTAAGCAAAATCTCAAAAAGAAAACGTAAGAGCTGTAAGAAAATCAAAAGGCCCTAAAATGTTCTGTCATGCTGAAAAATCAAATAATGTTCATTCAATCAAAATGTAAGAGGCATGATCAATCAAACCATAAGCTAGGTTGTATAAGTAGTAATGGAAAAACCCCAATTTGAGTACGAGCAATCAATCTAATGTGAAAACCCTTTGAAATTGATGACAAATAGGTGAAAAGTTTCACCTTAGAGATGAGAATGCAAGAGGAACCCTAGGTTTGTCTTTTAGAGAGGTTTTCTAGAGAGAGAGGGGGAGGTTCTGTGACTTCTAAGTTCTTGGGTTTATTCTATTTTGGCCCCTAGAGATGACCTTCGGAGACGGCCAGGATGTTACCGCTTGTGTGCAATAGGTTACTAGCTAGTAACGTATATCTTCGCGAAATAAATACGAGATACGTATTTTAATGGTGGTGGATCACGCAATAACGTTCAGCGGTAGGATGACCTTGTACGTGTGAGTGGCAATTGCGTTACACATATTTGTGTAATCCTTACATCAAGGTGGGTAAGCATTTAACAGCTAAAGGTTGGATGCGTGGATAGTGACTTAGGCTATTATCGAGTTTTGTTACAGGACTTTTTCGCTTAATGGATGCCCAACCTACTGGCGTGTCTCGCGGATTTTATCCTTACGAAGAGATTGGACCTTGATTTTTAAGGGCACCTCTTTAGACGAATATTTTCCCATATGATTTATATTGCATTTATATATTTTTTCACGTTGCATTTGTTCTACCTTTATCGTTTATGTATATTAAGTCATTTTGTAGACGTTATAATTTATCCAACTTTGATACAATGAATATTGATGGCATACTTTTCTTACTTAATATGAAGGATGACACGTAGTTTACAAATAAAGATAAAGAAAATGATCATGTGTTAATGTACATGTCTTTCTCAGGTCGAAGCCATCCTCGAGGGTTTCGTGGTTGGTCAGCCACAAGAAAAATTCGTGCTCGGCTAGCAACGAAATGTTTTCTGGCTAACCAAGAAGAAATTCTAGTATAGTTAGGAGACCCTCATCGAAGTTTTTTTTTGAATAATTCGATTTAATTGAAAAGGGAAAGGAGATGTATAGTTAGCCTGGAAGGCTAAGAAAGCAAAAAAAACGACAAAAACAAAAGCAGAAAGAGGCATGAAATTACATTAAAAAAAAAAGTCTCCCAAGATTCAACCAGCTAACAAAAGAGATGGTCTTAGCCCAGGCCAGATTTTTGCTTCACTGATAAATAAGAATTTAGCTTAAAAGAAAATCTTGTCTGGCGAAAAAGTTTTATCTCTGAAAATGACCTCGTTTCCTTCCATGCCATTTCAGGCAAGGATACAATCAACCATAGAATTTGAAAGACTCACATGATGCCTAAGCTAGAAGTGAACTTTTCCCGCACCCTATAGGTCACAACACAAGAGATGAACAAGTAGGGAGCTGATTCCTCTGAAATGCCACATAAGGGACATCTGTTAGGGGTTGTAAGCCCTCTTCTCCTAAGGAAGTCTATAGTGGGGGGTTTTCCCAAAACAACAGTCCCAAGAAAAAGATTAACTCTCATATGGATGTTATTCCAAATGTCTGAAAAGATGTAGGATTGAGGGGAATTGTCCTGAGATAATAGAAAATATGTAGATTTAACTGTCATATCAGTAACCTATGAAGAAATCCAAACTCTAGTGTCCTCTTGCTCTGAAAGAGTCACCTGATTTAGGGAATCCAAAAGAGCATTTCCCTCACTAATCTCCCAATCATTCAGGTTCCTTCTCGATTCCAAAATCCAAGAACCAGAGGAAGAATAAAAAAATCAAAGGCAGAGCTATCTTTAGCAGTGAAGAGGTTATATATAGTGGGGGAAGCAGACTTTGAGAGGGGCGTCCTTCGACCAAATGTCCAACCAAAAACTTGTGCACTTGCCATTGCCAATCTTGAGCTTAGTAAAAGCTTTGAAATTGCTCTATTTGTTGAATATTCATTTCCAAACCGAGATAACATACGTACCTTTAGGTTTGTTAGTGGTCCAAACAAACTCTGCTTCACCATATTTTTTTAGCAATAATCTTCCTCCATAAGAACTCCTTTTCAAAACCAACCCTTTAAAGCCATTTTGCCAATAAAGCATCATTCATATATCTTAAGCTTTTGGTCCCTAACCCACATTGAATGATATGTTTACAAATCCAACCCAAGACCACCCAGTGAATTCTCTTAGATAATTCATCATTGTACCAAAAGAAATTCCGAAATTTCTTCTCCATTGAAGCAATAATAGAAACATACACAGAGAATATGGAAATGAAGTAAATAGGGAGGGCTGATAAAACTGCTTTAACAAGAGTAAGTTTACCTCATCTGGATAAGAGTCTCGTTTTCCAAGTAGATAGTCTCCTAAAGATCTTCTCAATGATATGATCCCGCAAATGTTTAGATCTATAGGCTTGTCCTAGAGGAACATCCAAATAAGAGATAGGGAGAGAAGCCTTATTGCAGCCAAAAGTAGCCAATAAATCCAACTAAAGAACCAGACCAACTTCCATAACTTGACTCTTGTTGAAATTCACTTTCAACCAAAGGCAGCCTCAAACCAGATTAAAGTGTCTTTGAGTTTAGCAACTTGCCTAACATGATCCTTAAGAAAGAAGAGAGTGTCATCAGCAAACTGAAGGTGGGATACTACAAAACCCAACTTCAACTGCTTTAAAACCTTCAAACCAGTTTAGAGCTTTCTCCCTTAGAAATTAGACGACTTAAAACTTCAACCACCATGAGGAATAAAAGAGGGGAAAAGGGGTTCCCGTGTCTAAAATCCCTACAGTTTAGAAAAAAAAGGTAGAGGTACGTACCATTGGTAAGGGCAGAGAAGGAGGTTGTAAAAATGCAAATGAAGATCCAAATCCTCCATCTTCCATTGAATCACATTTTATTCATCAGTCATCACATAGTATATGAAGTTCCAACTGATTTTATCACATGCTTTCTCTAAGTTCTCATCAAAATTTTGTTCCGACGAAGAGAATACTTTCCTTTGTCGGAGAGAGAGAGATTAGGGGGCATGATATTAAAATTCAATCTTTTTACACCAAAAACAAATGGCCATATGGCCTCCAAGTTAACATTAGGTTGTCCGTTTGGAGTTAATGTGGTGAGACCGTGAGAGGGGTGAGGCAAAATTTCCCTATTCTCAGTTTACACCTCTTAGGAAATTAGGGTGATACAATTTCCCTTCTGATAGATCTTACGTGATTATGTCGAAAGTCTGAAGTTTAGATTCTACAGTCATCGGAGTTCGGATTAAGGAATCGAAGTATCACTAAAACCCTAGAAGGAGGAAAGTCGCAGAGGTAGAGACAGAGAGAGTAGGGATGGAGGAGGATGGGGAGGCAGTGGGGGGAGGGATTATGAGTAAGATGATGAAGATGAACAAGAACAAAGGTGGTAGTAATGGTGAGGTTGATTACAAAGAAAAGGCAGGTACAGCGTGGAGCCATTCTTACCTTAATCAGAAGCCATGGCATCCTCTTTCTTACCCTAATCAACGTCGGAAGTGGATTGCTGAGCAGACCAATGCCCAGAAACAACGTCGTGCCGAGGATGTCGCAAGAGAGGTGAAATCTCTCTTTCTCTATCTCTTTTCATTGTCTTTCTATTTACTAATTCTCATTCATTTCTCTTCAGTTTGCTCAAGAGCAAGAGTTCTTCAGACAGACAGCTCTCATATCCAGAAAAGAGAAGGAGAAGGTAACACAAAGAACAAAAGATCATACTTTTACACACTTTCATGGTTTAATTCTACTTTGATGCACTTGGGGTCTTGATCCACTGCACATCCATTTCGAAAAATGGAGGCACATGATCGAAATCAGTAGAGGTGGAAAACCCTCATTTATCGATTATGTGTTATTAGGGTTCACATAATGGCCTTTAGGCTTTAGGGTAGTTTCTATGGTCTTTAGGGTGTATGAGTGTCTTTATGATAGTCTCATGGCAGTTATGAGCACATTCCATCCTTATGATGTATCCAAGCCAATTGATGTATTATGCGTGATTCTATATTGTAATCATGTTGTTTAGAAAAAAGTGTGCTTTGATATTTTGTAGGTGGAGACAATGAAAGCCGTAAGCTTTATGTATGTTCGCCCACCGGGTTATAATCCGGAGAGTGCCAAAGCTGCAGAGCTTGAAGATGAGAGGAAAAGGCTTGGATTGAACAATCCTCCTGCTGATTCTAGTGCAATGTATTTTGTCCTTTCTATTACTAAAACTTCAATTTGTTTTCATTTGTTCCCGTAATTTAGTTTGTTATGTCTTAGTTATTGTTGATGATTTTGTTGTATTGTTTTAGGCCATCAGAACCATCTATGCCGGGTAACAATTGTCCTACTGAAGAAAAGAAGAAACCGAGGCCAAAGGATGTTTTTGGTCGGGCTTTGCCAACTGAAGAGGAGTTTCAAGTCCTTAAAAACGCTCCACGGTATATTGCTACTCTCTTATCTAGTCGTCTTTTACAGGTAGAAAGTTTAAAATTAAACGTATATCTTTCAGTTTGAATAATTTGGTGGTTTCAATCATTTTTTTGGACTTTGGTTATAGTTATCTTAATTTACAAAAAAAAGCTACTTTTGTTTTATGCATCTATAAGTCCATAAATGAGAATTAGAATGCGGGCGGTTGGTTAGTTGCAGGTCTAACTTGCAGAGTTTTGATTTTACGAAACCTTAGCTAGATAATTTAAGTATCGACATCAATCACTATCCAAATAGATTTCAAAATATCGGTACAGTTGGCTCGTTGCAATAATGTTACGTTTGATTACTTGTCAAGTGAGTGGGGCCCTAAAACACTTAATGTTCGAACTAACTAGGTGAGGATGCTTATTAGCGTGTACACCTGTGGCGATCTAAGATTAACATTATGTATGTGTAGGGTCTTGGGGCTATAATCTAACACAAAATTTGGTTAATAATTTAGACATTTCCATTGAAAACATAACGTGGTCATAAAGACTATTCACATAAACATTTTGTATTTCCACAACTTAAACCTCAATCAAACTAGGATGTATCGAACTAACTGTTGAGAGTGCAAATAACAAAATTGAGAGTGTAAATTGGATGCTAGAGCCTTTATGCATAACATGGAAACTTCTCAATTAGGCCCCCGAAGTTTATTGAGAGTTACACTTGGACTTGACTTTTGTCGAACTCCTTCGGGTTGTAATATAACAGTGTTGTCATGTGACAATTGACGGGTTGTTTTGTTTCAAATACCCCTCATTCTCTTCATTTGTATATGTATAACTATATAAGAGATTTTGCCTCCACTAGTGGAGCATGAGCATGTTTATCTTAAATGTCTTCTTTTTTATTCGTGTACCTCCATTATTATAGTTCTACCCATTAACAGAGTTTTCTCATTCAACCACCACTATACTGATCCACCACCATAGAAGAAGATGAATAGTTAACCATCATCTTCACCACCCTGTAGTCACCAGATTATAGAGTATAGATAAATGACCGAACATTCATTGTCCTACATGTGGTAATTAAGTGGATAGAATCTTATTGTAGTCCCTTTAGTGACAAGAAGAGTATCCGTAAAACAGATACTCAAGAGTAATAAAAATACAAAAGAGTATCTCTAAAACAGCGTGTCAATAGAACATAGATTTCAACTTTTTATTATCTTCTGTTTACTGAGATTTTGATGTGAATTATAACTCCACATCCCTGTGAGTAGAGCGAATACATATTTCCTTTGTCATCATGTGGGAATGCATCTCGTTACGTGGACACACATGATAAGTTATCCTAAACAATTTTAGTGAGTAGGATTCTTACGTTAATGACCAATTATCAGGTTGGAGACAGGTATGCCAGGAAGGGTGAAACCTTTTGGAGTAGAAGTTCGTAATGTGAAGTGTGCAAGATGTGGAGCTTATGGTCATCAAAGTGGTGATCGTGAATGTCCTCTAAAGGATGTGATAATGCCCAACGAAGAGAATCGCTTAAAAAGAGATGATCCCTTGAATGCTATTTTGGCCCAAACAGATATTAGTGAGGTCAGTGTTTTTTTAGTTTATTTTGGTTTTCTAACTGGGAATGAAGTGAATAATGTGACAAGTATATAATTGCTGTTTATTTATCTTAATTCCTTTTTTTAGTAATCTAGTTTATGTATTGTGATGTCTGAGGGGGCATCGCTTGCACAAAATTCTTCCCACGTATAACTGGTAGAGACTACCGCAAGAAGTTCATCTATCGGAATTTCTTTATATTTTTTATTAACGGAACTTTGACTCCAATGAAAAAGCTGGAATTTACTTAACATATCCTGTTTCCTGTGTTAGCTATCTTGTTATGGGGTTCAGGCATATATTATCATGTTAGATTAGTGGCGATGGTCCTTATTATATCTTCTGCGCAGCCTCTTAAGTGGGAATTGAAGCAAAAGCCTGGCATGAGTCCTCCACGAGGTGGATTCAGACCGGACGATCCAAACCAGCAAATAGTCGCGGAGGACATATTTGACGAATATGGAGGTATAAAGCTTCAAGAAATTTGGATTCTTTTGTATGTGACCTTCCTAATTGTTCCTCCTCTGTCGCCTCATCTTACTTCTCTGTTACCCTTATACAAAGGTGTGCTCTACTTTGTACTGACGTCTTTTCTGTACTATCTCAGGGTTCCTCAGTGGAGGAGGCATTCCTGATCTGTTGACCAACTTGTCCGTCGGCAAACCTAAGAAACGCTCCAAGTCCAAGAGTAAAAGCAAGCATAAAGTCAAGTTGTCGGCCACCACCAGTAGTGGGTCCAAGGCTCGTCCCAGAAAGCGGTCGTTGTCACCATATGATTCCAGTGGTTACAGAGACAAGAAACCGAGGGAGGAAAAGATCAAGGATTACAGGTACAAGAAAAAGAAGCGCCATTATTCGGAATCAGATTCAACCGACAGCTCAGACTCCAACAGAAATCATAAGAGAAACAAACACCAGCTCTCTGAACCGAGTTCATCTGATAATTCTGATTCTGAGAGACATCATAAAAGAAGCAAAGACAGGCACCGTCGTCATCGCCACCACCGTTCCCGTCACCGTCGTCGTCATGGATATTCGTCGTCAAGCTCGGATTAGCAGTGGATTTTCAAATCACAAATTAAACTGATCAAAGAAAATTCCTGGATTTCCTGGTGAAGGTTGATGATGTTGTTGTTAACCTAATCTAATGGGTGAGGTCCATTCATGATGCCTTTTCTAATCCCATTTGGAAGGCATCAAATGGTCTTTCCTTTCCATCTTTGGGATTCTGGCACCCCATAGGAGTTCTTTCTAGTGACCCTTTAAAAATGGGGTACTAATTCTTAAGAGTTATTTCCACTCGTGGTTGCTTGAATGCTTGTCACTGTCTTTGTATATTAACCCCTGAACAACAACCCTGAAATATCTCTTAACAAAAAAAAAAAAAAAAACAACCCTGAAATATCATCAAGATCGTACACAAATTCATGGCATTCAAACTAATGAAAATGTTGGCTATTTAGCTTGTTTGATTTATATTATATGCCTTCCTCAGATAGGAAATCATGTCGAAGTGCTATGCTGCTTAAAATCATCCCTCTATGAAGGAATATAGATTTGTGTTCACAATTTCCTTTTTATTTCATTGGAAAAGTACTCGCCAACTAAATTTTCATAGTTCTCACGTCACTTGTGAGACCCAAAAGCATTCACATGATAAAAAAAAAAACGAGAATCCATCATTTATTATTTTGTGTTATTAAGGATGTTTGGCACGCTCTGAAACGAGAATCCGTCATTTATTATTTTGTGTTATTAAGGATGTTTGGCGCGCAAAAATCGAGAATTACAAACCCCTTTATTGTTTGGCTGGTAGAAAACAGAAAGAATCCTATTCCGGGAAGAATACACCGATCAAACACCCTATTTGTGGTCAAACCAAACAGTTTCATGCCACTTATCAGTCTATTCTTCATCAAGAAGTACCCACTCATGGAAAGGATACGCGTGGAGGATACGCATTTGTAGATCGATGCCTCTGCCACCCCAAGTTTAAGTCACCACCACCTCTCTCATCTTAAACAAGTCCCTCCATTCTCCTCTATTTCTTCATCTCTATCTCTCTCTCTCCCAATTGGATCACTTCCACAAATCAAGAATCAGGTACCACTTGTATTTTCTTGTTTATTAGGGTTTATATATATATTATTTATGTTGTTGGATATATATTGATTATTTATGTTTCTGGATCTATATGGTTGACTATTGTTATTACAGAAAAAATTGCTAGTGTTTAATCTTCTGTTAGTTTTAGGTATTATTATTGTTCTGGGTGGGTTTACTTTTATTGCCTGAGATGATTATGATCAGCTTGTTAGCTAACCCAATAATCTCTCTGCAATTTCTCCTTTATTCAATGTAATACACAACAACAAACCCTAGTATTAAGATTGTCAGTCTAAAGAACCCTAGTTTTTCTTTCGGATGAAACTGTTTGATTAATGAGTACAAAATATGGGGTTTTCATACATCAATCGGCTTTGATACATCGAAAGGATGAAATATGCTCATAATTGCCATGAAATAGTCCTGAAGCCACTCATACACCCTAAAGACCATTGAAACTACCCTAAATGCAATTATTTATACCCAAATACCCAATAACACAAAACACAATAAATGATTGATTTCCATCTCCAACTTGTTTTGATCCTGAGACCTCCTGGCTTTCAGAGTGGATGCATTACCACAGGACCAAAACCCTAAGTGCCTAGAGAAACCTAGGTTAAGATTCAAACCTGAATGCATGTAAGGTTTACCTATAGAGAAATGCATGGTATCTCAAGTGACACCAATTGGATATGAAAATTTGGGGAAGATTTTGTGTTCTTCTTCTTTGTGGTTGTGGCAATCGTTTTATGTCAAATCTTGATGCACCTTCTGTTTCTTAATGATTTCTGCCTATACGATATACCACTTTGTATTTTATACCGACCTGTGGGGTGCAAACAAAGATCACTTAGTGGTGTAAGCATTTCTCGATCACCACTTACGTCTATCTATCCTTACAAAAGGTCACATTTTTCTAGCACTTCCACCCCTCTATAAAGGCAACTTAATAATCATTTCAGTGCGAAATTATACAATTTATCATTTTCCACGATGTTGTTATCATTATAACTTGAGGGATGAGTAAACCATCCCAACGGGGCCAACAAATAATAGTTGGATCTTTGCAGCTTCCACAAATGATTGTGATGTGGGATTGGGTTCGGATTGCAATGCACGCTTGATGCATAGACCGTAGGCGTTTTTGCCATTACTCAGAACATATCATGACTATAAATAATATTATCACTCCAAGTCTATTGTTCTTTGAATAATTTTACACTTAATGAATTCTTTGTCTTTCCTAATCATTCATGGTTATCAAACATATATAAAGGTCACTACCTATTTCATTATTGAACAGAATTCCATTCCACATTGTTGAGTTACTAGCTCTAAGCAAACTTGGTGCATGATCCATCTTCTTATCCAGTCCTTTGTTTCCAATAATGTAGCATCAATTTTACAGGAAAGGAAAATGGCTGATGGGAATCATAACAATCATGATTCTAATGACAAAGGGCTGTTTTCATCTTTTGGGCATGGATTTGGTGGATATCCTTCACAACAACATGGTGCATATCCTCCACCACAACATGGTGCATATCCTCCTCATGGATATCCACCGCCACCACCGCATGGTGCATATCCTCCTCCCCATGGATATCCACCACCAGGAGGGTACCCACCAGCAGGTTACCCACCTGCAGGATACCCACCAGCAGGGTATCCACCTTCAGGTTATCCGCCAGCGAGTTATCCAAGCCCATATGGTCCACCGCCCCCACATGCACATGGAGGTAAATCTGATGTCTTATATTTTTGTTTTTAATGATTATTTGGTGTGACACTCCAGCAAATACTTGTTAAAAATGTTACATATTGCGTGTTCTAGATTTCTTGTACATATTGACCGCAAAAAAAAAACCTTCTCAGTATTACTGTTACATAATTTTATGTTTATATTTAATTGTTACGACTTACTAGTGCACATTCCCTTGATTTCATCTACAATTGCAATGAATCAGTCTTGAGGTTTTCTATGTGAATTTCAAATTGATGAGACATTTGTCACCTATCTATGATAAGCAGTGCTTAAATACCTACTGTGCGATCAACAAACGAGCAAAACAAGTAACACGTTTTTTAAGCAGTTGATAGATTATTGTGGTAACAGCTGGTTACTTTAGTTGGAATAGATACATCATGAACAGAGTAGACCAGACGTTAACTGCCGAGGTTGTCTGAAATTGCTGAAATTTGGCCAGCCACTAATTTTTTTTATTTTTGTAACTGTTCGAGCATGTTTTTCGAAGTAGCAGAACGTAAATTGCATTCGGGGTGAGTTAGCTAGGTCTAAGAAACTGAACCTTCTTCCCTTATGGAAGTATACCTGCCTGTTACGATTGATTATTAATTTTATTGTTTTCTCGTAGGGCATGGATCTTCTCATGGTGGTGGTGGGATGACACCATTACTGATGGGTGGTGCAGCTGCAGCTGCGGTTGCTTACCGGGCTCACCAGATGTCCCACGGCCACCATGGTCATCATGGTGGGCACTTCCTCCCCCACCATGGCGGCAAATTTAAGCACGGAAAGTTCAAGCATGGGAAGTTTGGGAGGCATGGCATGTTTGGAAAGCACAAGGGATTTGGGAAGCATGGCATGTTTGGAAGGCACAAGGGATTTGGGAAGCATGGTATGTTTGGAAAGCACAAGGGAGGATTTAAGAGGTGGAAGTAATCGAGTTCTTTCATGCATCCACAATAATAATACTTAGTTTCTACATGTAAATATATGATTGCTCTTCTTATTGGGTGATTAGTTCGTCTGAACATGAATGGGTCGTCGATGTTTGATTTGAACGTGTTGTTATGACTCTAACCAACTTACTTGCATGATGTTGATGGGTTCGAAATTTTTACCAATGGCTTGTTTTTATGCTTGGTTAGTTCTACATTTGATTAAACTAGCAATTTCAAGCCATTGCCTTCTGTGTTTCTTTTGAAATTTATGGAGTACTAATTTCATACAAATCATTGGTATAAATTCATTCATTTCATGATATACACAATTTTGAATCTAATAAAATTAACATCTGAAAAAGACAAAAAAGAAAAGATAAAAGAAAACCAATAATTGGGTTTCAATTTTCTACATTTTGTTGTTGAGTGTATTGTTTATCAGTGCCCTAATGGGGGGCCGGTCGCCAAGTAGCAGCCCTTGTTTATTGACCAACTTCATTTACGACGAAATAATCTTATACTGCAGTTATTAGTCGATGTCTATTTTTTTCTTCATCAAGTTGGGAATGTATCTTCTTCCCTTGTTCCATTTGCTTATTCTTTTCGGAACTAGTAAAATAATTCGATCCAACCATTAAAATAACGGTTGTTAAAACCAAAAAACCGGAGCAAATGTAAACACCCTTTTTTACTGTGTAACAGTCTCCATTTAACCATCCTTTACCGTATGTTTGTCTCTTGTTCATACTTGATGTTGCACCCAATAGAACATTTGCTACTCCAAATGTTATCCTGCAAGAACCAACAATTTATACATGTTAAGCAAATGTGATACTACGTCCAACTACTATCCTGACTGAATCTCAGAAGTCGACTAAATACCCTGTGAGTAATAGTAAGGAACAAAAAAAATTATGTAGATTCTGGACAAAAGTCCTATATAGTTCTTCGTGATTCAGTGGATTAGAACCATCGAAAGCTCGAATCACACAAACAACATAAAATAACTCAAATTCTTTCCGATTTTCTTATTCTTTAACATTTTTCATATCCCAATGAAAAATTCGGGTATCTACCTAAAATTACTATTTTTGTTGAGATTCTTGAGAGAGAAGCCCACCAAATACTAGTGTATTTGTTTAATTGGTTGGCAACATCTTGAATGACAAATCAAGTTTAGCTGTTGGCATGGCATTTTCTTGTTTGTTCTCTTTGTGGATTTTAAAATTGTAATAAAGCAAATGCAAAAGATTACTACCAACGAATTGGAATACGATTGGTTAACTAAGGCAAGTTAGATAGGGTTTGTTTCTTGTGGAATCCAAAGGTTTTTTTATCTAATAGAATTAAGCTACGAAACTTATTTTCGCTATTCTTATAGAACTTCTGATTTGTGCTTCTGACTTGAATCAATTATATTGAAAGCATATATAGTATAAGTCCGAATTAAGAGATTGCCACATGAAATTATCTGGTCGTACTTCAATGCAAATTATAGTAACCTAGAAAACGATTTGTGACTAAAACAAATCAAATTCAGACTCGGACACTTGATACGACTTCAAAAGATTCCAACAACAAACAAAAAGAAAAACAAACACTACCCTCTTCTTCTATTTTCTACCAGTCAAGCGGGAAAAGTATTAACTTAGAGATAGATATTTAGTTAGGTTGAAATTACAATTTTATCCTTGGCAAGTGGCAACTCAGATATGACTGAGTCAAAGTCAGAAGGTTCTGAGTCAGAGTAGTGAGGTCAGTCAGATTTAGACATGAATTTTCATCTAATAATTAAAATGGATAAGGAAGAACTAAATTATTAATAAATCTAAGAAAAAATTGAAATTGGAAGGCTTACCAAGACATAACTAACAAACAGATAGCAATTGTTTGTTTCTTAGCTTCATCACCAATTCTCTTCTCCCCTGATCTAAGTTTGATCCCAATTATGAAAGTTCCAACAATTTGAACAATTGATAGACAAATTGATGCTGTAATTCCCAATCCAAAAGCTGGACTTCCAGGCAAATAACATAATTTCCCATCTAATTTCACATCTACTAACTACAAATCACAAAAACAATCAATTAACAAACTGAATCAATCAAATAGTTTTCTTCTTATTATTTGATTTGAATATTTGATTAGAGAAGTTAAGGGTACTCTATTTTTACCTTTGTTCTTTTGAATTCAGCTGCAAAACAAGCGGAGAAAGCAATCAAACTGAGGATAAGACCTGCCAAGTAAATCATTGAATACCCATGTTTGATTTTCTCCATTAATTGAGTTTAAGATCTGAATCAAAGTAAAGGAAGCAAGAAATTAAGAGTAATTAAGGAGATTACAGAGAGGGTTGAAGGAACTCTGTTTTTCTTTATTTTCTTTTTAAGATGGGGGCGAGGAAAGGAAGAAATGGAATCTGGGGAAGGGTTTTTCCTATCATATTTCTAGGAAGGAGATTAGATATTAAGAAATCAACCACATAGAAAAGTCTAATTGGGATGGTCAAATTGAGGATAATTTGAAAAAGCAAGTTAATTTGGGGATAATCTCATTAAAGACTGGACTTGACTTTGGTAATGGTAGATAGAACTTACTTATAAGAGAAAGGGTTTAGAGAGAGAGAGAGAGTGGTAGGAGAGGGGTGGGCTGAATGTCAACTACTAGGAGAGTTGAGTCTTTGAAGACATCCAACATGAAAAACGATTGTGACTTAATTATTAGTTTATTAAAACAGAAAAAAAATGAAAGAGAGGAATCTGGTTCAAAGTTGAGTATTATTATTTACAGGACTATTATTATACTTGTGTGAGGCTTTTTCTATTTCACATGTTGTTGGAGTAGTTGACCTTGAAATAAGTAGGGCTGCTTGCAGTTAAACATCTCTTAAGAGGGATAATTGAGCTCTTTATTTAGATATTGTTAAAGAACAAAAGTAGAAGAATTTTTTCTCATAGTAGAAATATTCTTTACTTTCAATAAAACAGAGAAAAGTTACCAATTTTAAATTTTCTTTCTCTTGGAAAAAAAGGTGATTGTAATATATATTTGTAGTTGCAGAGGTGGTGTGATTGTGGTGGTATAGGCATGGTAGAGGTTTTGTTGTGGTGAAACGGTAATAAACAAAAAAAAAAGAAAAAGTAATTTAATTGGTCCAGTAATTTTATAACATATACTTGGTATACCATGCAAACGTAGTAATCTTCTCATACCCAATATGGTCGAGAACTTTTGTATTTATAGTATTCAGCAATACATAAATTTTCTTCAGGAAGGGATAGTTGCATGATTCTCTCTGAGTAACATGGATCAATATACATTGCAGAGTAGTAATGATGTAAACGCAACGAAATTAAAGAAGATAACATCATAACAAACTTGAACGAAGAATGATAAGAATAACTATAAAATACTAAACTTTGATCGATAATTCTCTTCAAGATGTGTCAACAAAGACAAATTGGACCTCCTTTTATAGAAACTTAGACTCTTCTAGCTAGACTCAAACTAGGGTTCCTAAATAATGAAAATACTTAGACAAAGCAACTTCCTCAACCTAGACTCAATAGGAATCTTACTAAACTTAGACTCTTATTAGTAACCCTAATGGGTCCGCCTAGTGACCTTCTTAACTGCTCCGCCAGTGAGGTCCATTGACGGGGTCGTCCGACCCGGCCTTGTCTTCATTTTCATCTGTTCAAAGATGATGGGAAAAATATGTATTTCTCTCGACATAGTAAAAATAAAAAATAATGTACATTATATTTGCGATCAATGATAATTTTATAATCTTCAACAAAAAATAGAAGAATTTTTGAGCTTATAGCACAAAAAACGGACCCTAATAAGACTTTTAGTCCTCTCTATTCCAATAAAGGTTTTGAAAACCAAAATAATATCCTAAATGGATATCTAGTCCATTTGGGTCCATCTAGAGAGAAAACACAAATCCCTAGAATAACTATAAAATATTAATACCTAAACTAACCTTCCTTAAATATATAAACACATTTAAGCTCAAATTCACCAAATATCTTTTCCATTTTTATCTCCTTTTTTCTCTCTCCAATCACGTTTCTAAACAAAGAAACCGTGATCTTCATTAACTTTCTGTAACCGAAACCTTCTGGTTTTGTCTCTCTCTCTCTCTACGTCTTAACCGAAACCTTCTGGTTTTTTTCTCTCTCTCTAAATCTTAATCGAAAAATCCTCCATTAAATCAGAAACCTTGTTTCATATTCATTTGAGTTGCTGAAATCATCTTCATCATTGTTAATCAGGTAAAACACAAATCAATTTACAAGTTTTCTGATTCTGTTTCAGTTTATTATAGTTGATTCTCTCTCTCTCTACATCTTAATCGACTGAAAATCTTCCATTAAAACAGAAAACTTGTTTCATATTCATTGGAGCTTCTGAAAATCATCTTCTTAATTGTTAATCAGGTAAACAAAATTCTTCTTTACTGATTCTGTTTCAAATCGAGTATGTTATTATTGTCTTTCTCTTTCTCTTAAAGTTTCATTAATGTTTTTGATATTGATGAGATAATCCTTCATTACTGATTCCTACAAATCGAGTATACTTATTATTGCAATCAATCATCATATAAGATAACTTTAGATTTGCAATTTAAGCCTAATGATATTCACACTTTTTCTTCAGATCTGGTTTTCAATCTGTACGGATTTATGAAACGTGCGTTTTTCGTACGGTTCCTCGTAACAGAATTAACATTACAGGTACTTTACCATAAATTATCATACTTTACAGTAAACTATGCAAACATCTCCCGTACGAGGTTTTTCAAAATGAGAACATGATATATGTATTTTCTAACAAATTATATATACTTTATCAGGAATATCATGAAAATTATATTATTGTCCATAAATTATGCATAATTTATAGAACATTACGTATGTTTTAATCTCAAAACAGTACTCGTTTCATTATTAGAACAACTTCGCCTTATATATGCAAATCTAGTGTACTTTGAAATAAATTATATATAATTTACATAAACGTTCATGTCATTTATTGTAAAAAATATGCTTTTCTATAAAATTTATATGTATTAATCTCTCTCCATTTGTTATCACAGAT
>BEHA01043408.1:384595-420687 GCA_002897215.1 Eschscholzia californica subsp. californica | reverse complement strand
TCATGGTTCGTCACCAAGAATGTTAAGAACCCGTAGTTTCAATCTTCTGAACCAATCTCTCTCTTTTTCCAAGTTACCCAATTTCATCTATACTCTTTCATTTCAAACTCATTCAAATTTAAACCCCACCAAATCACCCATCTTAAGGAGTACTACCACAAAAAAAACCAGCAAGTTCTTAGTTCTCCACAACTCTGAGATAACAAAAAATGGAAGAAATGGGAACCTTAAAGAAGCTGAATCTATTTTCAATCGTTTACCCATTAAAAATGTCATTACTTGGACAGCAATGCTCACTGCTTATGCTGATAATGGGTGGATAACTAAAGCTCGGAAACTGTTTGATGAAATGCCCCAACGAAATACTGCAACTTGGAATGCTATGGTCACTGCTTATATACGTAACAATCTCCGAATTGGTGAAGCTTACGAGTTATTTTGTCAAATCCCAGAGAGAAATTCAGTATCTTATGCTACTATGATTACGGGTTTTGTTCGGAGTGGGATGTTACTCGAGGCTCAGAGGGTTTACTCTGAGATGCCAATGATTGGGAGAGACCCTGTTGTTTCAAATGTAATGATTGATGGGTATTTGAAGTCAGGTGAACTGGAAAAAGCAGTGGGTGTTTTTGAGGGTATGGTGGAAAGAGATGTTGTTTCGTGGAGCTCAATGTTAGATGGGTATTGTAAGAATGGTGATATTAATAAAGCCGAAGAGTTATTTCAGAAGATGACACAGAGAAATGTTGTTTCTTGGACGACTATGATTAGTGGGTATATGAGGATTGGACAGTGGGAAGATGGATTTAGGTTGTTTTTGACGATGAGGCGTGACGAAGATCATGTTAATGTTAATTCTACTACGTTAACTGTGATTTTTGAAACATGTGGGAATGTGGGTAGATGGAAAGAAGGAATTCAAGTTCATGCTTTGATTTTCTCAATGGGTTTTGAGTTCGATTTATTTTTGGGTAATTCTATTATTAATTTCTATTGCAAAATGGGTTGGATGGGTGAAGCAACTAACTTATTTAATATGATGAAGAAGAAAGACATAGTTTCTTGGAATTCTATCATTGCTGGCTTTGTTCAAAATGATCAAATTGAAGCGGCTTACTCTTTTTTTAAGAAAATGCAGGAACGAGATGTTGTTTCATGGACCACTATGATATCCGGATTCTCAAATAAGGGAAGAATTGAAAACTCTGTTGAATTATTCAATGAGATGCCCACGAAAGATGATATCGCTTGGACAGCTATTATTTCAGGGTTTGTGTCTAATGGAGAATACGAGGAAGCGTTTTGGTTGTTTGTTCGAATGATTCGAGAAGGAATCCGTCCAAATTTTCTCACTATAAGTAGTATTATTAGTGCTTCGTCGAGTTTAGCAACTTTGAACCTGGGAGAGCAAGTGCACGCGTATGTTGTGAAGATGAACATGGGATTGGATTTGTCTATACAAAATTCTCTTGTTGCTATGTATTCGAAATGTGGAAATGTTGGCGATGCTTACAAAATATTTTCAAGTATTAGAACACCCAATGTTGTTTCTATGAACTCAATGATAACAGGTTTTTCTCTTAATGGTTTTGGAAACGAAGCTCTAGAGTTGTTCAAAAAAATGCAGATGGAAGGCCATGAGCCTAATCAAATTACCTTCCTCGGTGTTCTTTCAGCTTGTGTTCATGGAGGGTTATTAGAAGAAGGTTGGAATTATTTCAAATCTATGAGTTCTGTTCATAATATTGAACCTGAAGCGGATCACTATGCATGCATGGTTGATCTTCTTGGTCGATCAGGATTGCTCAAGGAAGCACTTAACTTGATCCAATCTATGCCAATGAGACCCCATTCTGGAGTGTGGGGTGCTCTCCTTAGTGCGAGTAGGACTCACATGGATGTCGATCTTGCAAGACTCGCTGCTGGACATCTTTTTGAATTGGAACCAGATAATGCAACTCCTTATGTGGTTTTATCCAACATTTATGCTGTTGCGGGATTGCAGATGGATGAGAAAGAACTGAGGATGGCCAAGAAAAGTAAAGGAGTAACGAAATCTCCAGGTTGTAGTTGGATTGTAGTGAATGACTGATCCCTCATTAACTTCATAGATATAATTTACTCCTGGCCATGAAGCTCTTCTCGTGCAAATCTCATTTATCGAGTTTGCACTCAAAATCACAAATAAGGGTATATCTTCAACCCCTTTCTATTTATCTTCATTGTTGATTTGTTTTGGATTACTTAATATCCTTTTGGGGCTTTATTTTCTACTACTGTTAAAAATCTAGAAGTAGAATATTCCTTGTTTGTCAATATTTGATAGGCGGACAGCACATTTATCGTGGTGGTCGGCTACATAAGTTGTCCATCGCCGCTTGAATTTCATCTAATTCTAATTTGATAGTTGCATGTTTACAGGTCCCTGAAGAACGTCGGGGTTCTCTAGGTCAACTTGCTGCACCTGCAGCATCCCATGCCTAGGGTATTCATGCTAATTTGCTTCCCGTGAAAGATAGAAAGAAAGGACACAGATGTTTCCGAAGATGAAGTTAATTGCGAAAATGAGATGTGGGAATAAGAGAGTGCTAGAAAGATGCATCCTCTCTGACAATAAGAGGAACTAAAGTTTGTGATAGACTATTAAAGCGACAGAGGGAGGTGCAACTAGTGCCAAGGAGAATGCTCAGCTCATCTTAGCAGCAATAAACCACCTAAACAAGTCTGCTAACAATAGGCTTTTCATGATAGAGTGGTGAACAGTCGTATTTTTACTCTTTTGAGGAGGCTGCACTTGCATGTGATCATCATGGTAAATTATACATCAAATCTTGTTACAAGAAGAGAATGATCCAAAAAGGTGGCTGGTGTGTGCGAATCTCACGCAAGATTGGAGTTAATTCCTTCAACCAACAATGAATATCAAGCTTTGTCTCACCAGAGGGACTGAACAGACCAAGGAGCCAAATATACCAGTAAGTGCATATGCAATAGCACAAAATGGAAGTGCCTCTGGTTCTTTTGCTGCTAATGCCGCTGTCCCCAATCCGTGTGCGCTGAAATTTCATAAACGAAAGTTTTTAATCGAGAAAAGACTCTAGCTACGCCAATTCTTGTTCAGGATGACTCGTTAGAATATGAACATATACCTAGAAGCAGTTGCTATTCCTCGAGCGATAGGATCCTGTAACCGAAGCTTATCGAGCACTGTTTGTACAAAATTCGCACCGACTAAGCCAGTTACTACAACCACTGCGGCTGTCAGAGAAGCATTGGCACCTATATATGCAGATAACAATAACGTAAGTATACATTGTGCATAACCTTTGACTTGCAAAAAACCATTTTACGAATCAGTGATTAAAATACCTTCAAACAAGGAGACAATGCTTAGGGCTAAGGCCACTGTGATGCATCGAGGCAGAACTGATAGAGTCAAGGATGGTTCTAATCCAATCAGACGTCCAATGAGGGCCGTTGAATATAATGAGAATATAGTCGATATTATCACAGATGAGAAGATCTCTGCTGCGTGCCTCTTTACAAGCTGTTAAAAGGAATTCGTCTTAATTATTCATCAAGTAAAACACAAGAAGAGATGACCGCTAGCTAGCTAGCTACCTTTCTCTGTTTGAACATAGAGAATGCAAAAGAGATGATGACAGAACCCAAAAATCCCATCAGTATATCACCAGCTCCAGGATCAGATGATACTTTTGTGAGGTAGTTTCCTGCATAAACCATTCTTTTATTTAAGCACGAGCATAAAGATTTTATCTCGAAAACTTGGATATTAGTAATTGGTAATAAACCTAGAACAGGATCCAGTCCAGATCCCGAGAAGTACCCAAGTACTACGGCTGCTAAATCTGATGATAACGAACAACAAATGATCGGATGAAAAACCTTCTTGACGCCCGACGGTAACCTATAAACCAACAACTTTTTAGAATTTCATATGAAACTGAAGACAAGAAGTGTGAGGAAGGAGAAGAAGCCTTTACCTAGAACCGACAATGTACCCTAACACGGTCGATGATAGTAGGAAAGGAAGGCATGTTCTTGCAGTTGTTCCAAGTGAAGTTGGGTAAACGAGGGCCACACCGAAAGATGAAACCAAAATGCAGGCCCAAGTCCATACTTCTAAATTTGAGAAGGGAGATGGTTTCTCCATTGGTTCGGCAGCTACCATTTTCGTATTTACAAGCTTCCGTACAGCTATGGCCGTGTAACCCGCAACAGACAGTGACGCCAACCACCCCGCAGCTATCGCAGACAAGGGAAGATTATTAGTATGTTGTGTTCGAACAAAATGTCGTTCAGCATATATATATGTATACCTATGATGAAGCAAATCTTGAGGCCTGAAGCTGCTGGTATATCTTTGACAGCCAAAGGCAAAACCACTAAAGATGGAACATAAAATAATGGCAGCCACCTCTGGATGAATATTATCGCGGGTTCGAAGAATTTCATCAAGCTTGAGGCAGCAGGAGGTACGATCAAATCAAGAATTGTTAGAACAGAGAAAACACAGAACATCCCGAACAGGGCACTTGGGAACTTTATAGCAGCATCAACGAAAACTTGTTTGAGAAGTTTATCCATTGCGAGGATTATACCAAGAGAAACAACCAAATGAAGAATTTCCACTGCCTACAATGACACCTAGAAATATAAAGAATATCATGTACGAACTACATTTATACGAAAAAGATTGAAATCAATATTAAAACCATTGATTCAAGAAAACGGCAATCTCACACTTGGGAGCCCAATGGAATTGTTTCCTTCTTTGGTGGCATTTGATTTCGCTCGGATTCTGTTTGGAGTATTGTATCCAAGGAGAGGTTCGTCGACCATTTTCAAGAACCTTGATGTGCCAAGTCCATGGACTACTCTAACGGGTGGGTTCGAGTTCCCTCTGCATTGAGGTAATGTACGAGGGAGATTTCGCTTCAATTTAGGGAGAAAAACTCGAGAATTTCCGAGGATTGCAGATGGAGAGGAGCAAGAGAGGGAGGAGATAGGTAGAGGTAAAGAAAGTGCCATGGAGATGGAGATGCAGAAAGAGATGGAGAAAGAGATTGAGGGAGTGGAAGGAGAAAGAATTGATTCTAGAGAGAGAGAGAAAATACATTTTGGTGGGGATTGGGACTTGGGAGTGAAAATTAGTTTGTATGGACAGAAATGACAGTTGGGATAAAGAGGATTGGGTTGCATTTCTCAACCGCTAGAACAGATAACTATTTCCCTGGTATTTCAAAAAAGTAGGTTTTTTAGGCGGCAACATCAACAAACTAAACTAGGACCATTTTGGCTTAGGGAACAATATAAGGATTTTCGATGATAAAACTTAATTTTTTTTGACATTTTTTAGATTATCGGTCTATAAATTTGTGATCATCCAACTCAAAACCAATATGCAATCGTTGGAAAAATCTAAACTTTATGTTCTTAATTACTAGAATTTTCATTTGGTACTATTTTCTCCCGCTTCCTTGTGTGTAGTGTTTTTTAAGTATAATACGTAGTCTTTTTTTTCTGGACTACGTGTGGACAATAGACCTAATTTTGATACCATGTTGAATGTGTGGTCATTCAGCTCAAATCAATTGACAATGGTGGAGCAAAGACGTAGACATTATTTTTTCTTTGTGACGAGATCATCTTTTCTTCTATTTCTACTGAATAAATATTCGGCGAGTTACGTCAGCAGAACGAATAAAGGATTTTGAATTTTTTATCGATGAGGCGACACCCTTATTTGGACGGGGAAAGAGGATTTGTTGTCCCCCAGCCCTAGTATTATGTAAGTTGTCATCCAACTCAAAGAGGATTTTCAGTCATTAAACGTTGTAAGGATTGTTCGTAATATCAGGTGCTCTCGGATATAGTCACTCGTTAATCCTTTGAGGTCCCCCTGGGTCAAAAGGCCTTCGATACAGAATAAGAGCCAAACCCATCTAGCCTGCCATAAATAAAAACAGACTTCTGGCCCATTTGCGTGCACCTGCGGCATCAAACAATTCGATACCAGAAAGCGTCTTGGAACACATCCCACAGAAGGTTGTAGCTGGACATTCTAGTAAGCGTGAGAAAAAGAGAATGCAAGTCACTACATGGCAGAGAGCGTTAGAGAAGGTTGTAGCTGGGCATGCATTCGCCTGACACGTAGGGAAACAAAATAGTCAGCAGAGTTGAAGTTAACCGACTGTTGTAGAAAAAGAAAGTCAATTTTGAATTTACGAAAAATATGAGGCCAAAAAAGATGCTAATTACAAACAAACTGTTATACAGAGGAGATTGAGGATCAACTCTATAGATGAAGTGAGGAGAAGAAGCCACAAAACAGAGTAACTAAGAAGATAAACCCTTGAAATTTAAGCAACAAGATACAAGACATGAGAGGAGTTTAAACCATAACTAAGTAAACCTATACCAAATTCCATATGTTAATGAAAACTTATTACTTCATTTTGAACTTCAAGCACACACCTGCAACTTTCATTTCTTCATCGAAATGGATTCAGGTAGTTTAAGTGTCCGTCCGTCCGTTTGTTCATGGTTGCTCGCTCAATGAAGCCTGATCACGATCGTCTGACTTCTTCTTAGCCTTTTCTTGTTCAATTAAGTAAATCTGCTCAGCTTCTGGTACTACCAACATGATTGCTTTCATCTTCATATTCATTTCTTCAATCTTCCCCATTACTTCTTTGTTAGTAAACATTCCTAGTAACACAAATTTGATTGTTACCCAACTCTCTACCAAAGGTAGTACTATAATTATTGCAGATCCTATCGTACCCCACGCGATAACGACGATTACCCAAAATGTGAAGTATTCCAAACTGAACTCTCCTGCGTCAAATTATTCAAACCAAGCACATAAGTAGTCAATCAATACCGATGTTTGTCTTCATCCATACCTTCGAAATAATAATAGGTGGTTTACTAGTAAGGAGCATAAACAAATGACTGCTAACAAATAACATTATAACAAAAATAAGTAGAGACAAACAGGCGGAGCCAGGATTGTAGGTTAGAGCGTGCTAGCATACAAAATAAAAGGTCAACAAGGAATCTGATCAGAAAACAGGGGGCGGAGTTAAGGGTCAGATATGAAACTAGGGCGAAGTTAAGGGCTAAACACGACACTGTACAAAAAAAAAGCAGGCGGGGCACTTGACTAGGCAAGGGCCGAGTTAGTAACTAATAGTTTCAAGCTTTTGACCCAACAGCCAGAGACTAGTTATAGCTGGCTCCGCCCTTGGAGATACAGATTTAGCAATGATGTATAATTTACCTGCTGGCAGAGATAGCAAAGGCCACAAGAAAGCAAGCACAAAAGTAAAGGCAACTCCCCGTTTTATTATCCATTTCTTAGCTCTAAGTAGTTTTTCCACCTCGAACTCCTCAGCTGGTAATTCAGTACTCTTGTCTTTCTCAACTGTTGTTATTTGCTTGGTTGATTCCCAGTCATAATTTTGAGGCCACATAAAACTACAGACTCCATGAATCACTCCACCAGTCAATGTAGATATAAGATTTCCGGCGAGCATTGGCGCATTTCGACCCGTGGTATCAAGATTAACGTGCCCATACTCTATTCTTGCCACGGTTAACCACGTTGTAATTCCTAGAAGACAACCCACAACGGCTCCAAGAATAGCGCCTATTCCATTAGCTTTCCTCCATAGAAGCATGAAACCTATGGGAAGAACAGCTGATCCAATTAGAACTCCTATGGCTAGATACAACCAACCCAAGGAAACTCCAACCTTATTTAGTATTGCAGCTAGTACTCCCATGAAACATCCAAACCCTAGAATAACTCCTCTCGATACTCGAAGAATTTGTTTTCCAGTTGCATCTGGATTGATGTATGCACGGTAAATGTCGTATGTGCACAAGGAGGAAACTGAGATAAGTTCCGACGAACCAGCCGATGTCACAGCCCTGGTATAAAGTATGTGCATTTCATTGTTTTTCCTCATTTATCTTAAGTTCATTGAAATGAAAAGAGTAGAATACGGAAGGAAGACTCACATAAACAACATAGTGAGAAGAAGAATAGAACCTCTTTTCCCCATCAGAGCTATAGCAGTGGCAAGAGGAACAAGACCGCGATTCGCCTCACTTTCAGTTATGGGAAGATCTAGAGCAAGTGCACCTATACCAAGTGATGTTGCGAGAGAGATCGGCACCGCAAACCAAACAAGCCCGCCCAGTAAGTATCCCTTGTGAGTTGATGATGGTCTTGCAGCTATAGCACTAATCCAATATCCCTATGTACATAGAACATATATGAAGTAGAACTATTCTACGAGAAAAAAAAAACGAAGTAGCCAAGAATCAAAGACTCACATTGTCGACAAAGACAGCACCGAAGTTTCCAACGATATTGATGATGCCGAAAACTAGACCACCAGAACTCAACATTGTGACATACGAACCCTTGAAGTTGCCACTAACAGGTCCACAAGCTTGTCCACCATGAGAAATTGGTTCCTTGCACACTCTTGATCTGCTGGAAGCTTCCAAGAGATGTTCGTATATGACTTTTGGACTACCTAGCTCGCTACTTGCCGTATAAACCAGATACACAAATACAACCAAAACCACATGCACTGAAATAAACACTAACCCATTATACACATGGGTTTTATATTCACAAGTCATAGTACTAAGCTAGTTATAGAAAATTACTAGAATGGTTTTGAGGTGGCTTACCAACGACAGAATGTATATAGCTTGCGAAGAAAGTCGCCTTTAATCCACCTGCTAATGTGTAAACTATAACACCAAGTGGAATTAGAAAACTTGCAGCATAAATACTCACGCCCGTAAGTGCACTGACAACGGCAGAACCACCAAGGAACACCATTGCTGTAACAATAGTACTAGTTAAGAAGCAAAAGCCAAGGAAGACAATATGAGCATTACCACCCCACCTGAACAAAACATAATGTTACATATATCAGATAACTATACAAGTAAGGACTACAATTCAACAAGTATAGAGTTAAACTATCTCGAGTAACTCGTACTACAATTGTATATATACCGGGCTCGTACAATTTCGCAGACAGTGTGAGCATGAGGAGCCTTTCTTTTGATCTCTATCGCGATAACAGCAAATAAGAACATCTAATTCAACAGTAAGAAACCAAAGAGTTATTCCTTAATCAGGAACAAAATGAGTCTATCCTGAAAGTTTTTACAAGAAATAACCTGGATCGTTGCTCCAGTGGCATACCAGAATGGTCCACTAATTCCATATACCCAAGCAACATTTGAACTTTGCAATATTGTGGGAGCCGAAGTCCACTTCATCATCCAACAAATTTAAATCCAGAAAAAGAACAAAATAAACAAAGAGTTCAACTTGCTAAATTATTAGAACTACAGGAATAATCGAAATTCAAAATTACCTGGGAAACAATAACACTGGCAATGAGTCCTGTTTTGACACTTCTACCGGCCGTATTGAACCATTCTGATGTATGACAAGCTCCAACATATCGCTTTTCAACCCACACCTAACCACGCATTAATTCATGGATAAGAAACAAAAAGGTTTTTGAATTTTCATTTAAGTTGTACGAGAAAATATTTGGACAAGTACTTGAGAATTTCATATTCCTATGTTACAAGTAATTAATTGAATGTAAAAAAGTTTGTTAATTGGATTAACATGTGTGTGTGTGTCTCCAAAGGGAAGATCAGCGTCCGAATCTTACCCTTTCCAAAAAGAAAGAAAAGAAGTACTATAGACATACCAAGAAAGATGTGAAGAAGGCAAAGAAGGCGCCGAAGCCTAAAATAACAGAGTAACCAACACCTTGACTCAGAACTGTTTTACCCTCAAAGAAACTGCTTTGCCGGACACACTCTCCTCCACTAACCTGGTAGTAGTACTTCCCTGAGTATCCAAATGGAGGACACACCAAAGAGTTGGAAGAAGAATCCATCAGTTTTCTCTTTAGATTATTGGGAAAAATCTTCTCTCCTCTTCTTAATTACCTGTAGATATACAAGAAAATGAAGGTATCTGATACTAGTAATTAAGAAACAAACAGATTATTATTCGTGGGCTGAGCTCAAGTTTTAGTACTACTAGTTTGTCACTTAGTTTTCTTTTTCTTCTTTGATAGCTCTTGCTTTATTAATGCTCTTTTGTCTTAAGAGCATTATGAGACCACCTGGCCCAAAGCAAGTAAAGCTTCGCTCATCTCCTATCCTCTTTCTATGTCTCTGCTCTCCTCTCTCTGTCTCTCATCTCCACGTAATCCCATTATCCCAACCATCCAGAGCGTTGCATTTTTTTTATTTATCAAATCTATCTTACTTTTCTTCCATTATTAATCATCATCTTCCCATATAATATTCATATGTATACTAGTTATAGCCCAAAAATCTAATTTAAATACAGTTTAGAGGTGCTAGTGAGAAGAAATCGGGAGCTTCCATGTTCTCTAATGCTACAGTTTAAAACCCATCAAAACGACAAAAATATAAATTCATTTTCGAAAGCGCAAAGATAGCTCGTCATAAGCACTCACATATCAAGAACTTGTACCAGATGCAGTCGTTGCTCCAAAATCAAGTGCATCCTTCGACAATAGCGAATTTGGAGAAAATACCTAGTGAATAGCGCATTCATCGATATTTTTGTTTCCTCATAAATAAGGTATTAGGTACTCAGATAAATATATATTTGGTAACTGGAACATGTTCACTTAATTATGTTTGGGTTCCTTCCAAAAGGCCCTTTCACTACAAAAGATATAGTCGTTAGGGACGGCAAAAAACCGTCCCAAAAAGAGTAAAAGCGTCCCAAATAGAATATTGGGGACGGTTCTGGTTTTGTCGCTATTACCGGCGTCCCAATTAGTATTTGGGACAGTTATAAGGACGGATGCCGTCCGTCCCCAATACTGTTATGGGGACGATTTGTACTTGTCCTATAGCTTATGGATATTAGGGACAGTTATATGCTGTCCCTAAAAGGTCGTAATAACTGTCACTAAAAACATGCCGTATATTTCCTTCGGTTTATATTTTGGATAGTTGTTCCAGAATTTTCAAGGTTGTGCTTCGGACAATAAATATCTGCCCTGATACCTTTGCTTTGGAAAAAACTATTATTATTATCCAATACTCAAACTTCTATTCTATAAATTCAAATTATTTTGGTTAAAACAAAAGATAATGGATTTCATTATCGTTTTATTAAGTAGTTGTAGCTATTTGTCAACCGAAACATTCATAAACTTGAGTATGTAACAACTCATAACAAAAAAAAAACACTGAAGATGTATGCAATTAATCATGTTATTCAATTGATTCTACATCACAAAAATCATCTCAACCGACAAAATACCATATATAATCTTCTATAACTTCGATGCGGAAGTTGTTAATGCTTCCATAAGTGATAATCAACAATTTCCTGTCATATAACACACAAGTAAGACGAAACATATTGCAGAGAGATAATTTTATATAACATATAACTAAATTAATTGATGAAAGATGTTTAAATTTAGTCAACAACCACCAAATCCTGAAGGACTGAACTACATAGGAAAGAATAATTATATATTTTGCAGGAAAGGCTGTTGCAGCACATACTTTGGCACATAGGTTGCTGCAGCGCATACAGCGGCACATAGGCTGTTGCAGCGCATACTGCGGGCACATAGGCTGTTGTAGCGCATACTGCGGGCACATAGGCTAGCTGCTGCAGCCCATACGCTAATAATGATCCAATGCTCTCCTTTTTTCGTTCCCGTTAAATGTCCTCCTTTTTTCATTCTCGCTTCTCGCGTAGCTCCTTACTTTCTCAAAATTATCCAGATGTCCTCCTTTTTTCGTTCGCGTTAAATGTCTGTTAACTCTTTCTCCTCTATCTCATCACCTCTCTCTGTCACGTTATCTCCTCGCCACCTAGTCATCTTCTCCGATAAGGTGGCCGACCGGTCAAAATTTCTCGCGACCTTCATAATTTAAAAAAAATCTCTCTCTCTCCACTTTACCTCTCTCTTTTCCGGTGAAGGTCGCCGGCCGAAAAAGTTTTCGATCGACGACCTTCAAACATAAAATAAAAAAATAAAAATAAATTATCTCTTTCTCTAAACATTCCGGCGAAGGGGTTTCCCCTCGCCAGAGGTCTGGTTCACCAGATTGAGGTCTGATTCATTTATATTTAAATATTTCTATAAATGAATCAATTATTTCTTATGTCAACATTATTTAATAGTTAAGTTAAAAAAAATTGAATTTAAATATAACTAATTATTTTTAAAGGACACAATTATTTCTTGTAAATTTCTTAATTTACCAACACCTTCTCCGACCAACCACCATCTTGATAGTATTTCTATAAATGAATCAAGAGTGCCCAACAACAAAACCCTAATTATTATCTTTAATTATGATTTTCTTTGGTATTCTGCTGGATCAACAGGTGGAGGGAACAAATTAGATATAATCTAAAGAGAAACTATCCATAGGTACATAAACTAATGAGTTTTTATAGCATAAGCAAACAAATATGTTTGATTTGATTTTGAAACCTAGATACCAAGTAAATAGGAAGAACCCTTCAGCAAAAAAAATAAAATAATAGGAAGAAGACACACCAAAATATCCAGACCCTGGGTGTGTTTGATGTCAACTGTTTTCATAGAAATAAGAGAATTTTCGTGGAAATAGGTATTTCCACCATTTGATACGAAGTGTAGTTTCATGGATTTAATTAATTTCATAGGGAATCTATTTCTATAAAATAGTCAACTTTTAATTCCTTGCTCCCCCTCAGAATTGGTTTCTGTGGAAAGTCAAAAACCAAATTAATAATATTTTAATATATTCTGACATTTGAAATCTGATATTTATCTCCATATATGTTCAAAATGACATTTTTACCCTAACATTTACCAAAACATACTTATATATTGGGCAAATGACATGTTTACCAAGTTGTCAAAATGACTTTTGACTTTATGTAGTCAAAATTACATTTTTACTCTTTTATAATATCAAATTGACATTTTACCATTATGTTGTCAAAATGACATTCTTACCCTCGTATAATATCAAAATGACATTTTTACCTTTATGTGGTCTGAATGACATTCTTACCTTTATCTTGTAACAATAGTTAGTCTACGCTTTTATATTAAAATGACATTTTTATGCTTTTGTATTAGTAATTTTTTTTATCCATACATTGTCAAGCTTACCTTTTTACCTTGTTTTATTGACAACTTGACATTCTTACTCTTAAGTTAGCAAAGTGATAGAAGTGCAAATAATTTTGTCAACACAAGAGTAAAAAAATAAAATTTTGATATCATAAGGGTAAAGATGTAATATGGACAACATAAGGGTGAAAATGTAATTTTAACAACATAAAGGTAAAAATGTCATTTGACTACATAAAGAGTAAATAAAAGCTCTTAATTGAATACTCCCTCCGTCCCAAATTAAGAGTCCACTATTCCTTTTTTAGATGTCCCAAATTAAGAGTCCCATTCCTAATATATCATATAAAATCCTGTACTTTTCCATGAATACCCTTACTTAAATATTGTAATATGTAGTGTATTAATTAAGCTAATTAAGACATTTGACACTTTCCAATACAAAAATTGGGTTTTCCGATAAACAAATCCATTCTTTTTTATTAATCTAGTTACTTTTAATTATTATGGTCAAATTTGATTGACTCACCAACTAAAAATAAATAAGGGTAAATCTGGAAAAAGAAAAAGTATGAAAATAAGTTGGATTACCAATATGGGACTCTTAATTTGGGACGGAGGGAGTATTATATTTGTAGAAGTTAGTTGTCTACCAAATAAGAGAGTTTGTAATTACACGAAATACTAAATGACAACCAAACAAAAGAACTCTTATTTCTAGGGAATAAATTTCATGGAAGACTTTCCATGGAATTTTTTTCTTGATATCAAACAAAACCTTAGAGCAAGTCCAATGTGGGGAACGACTCCGAATTTTGGGCGTCCCTGAATTTTGAGATCCCCTGATTTTTTTTCAAATCCAAATTATGTATATGTGTGATATACGTGTGTGAGATTTGTGTTTCAAATTTCAAACATGAAGTTATTGACTCAAAAAATTAAAAATTTGAGAGAGTTTGAGATTATAATTTTACGAATTTTTGGGGAGGAATTCGAAATTATCTACAAAAAGAATCAGACTTACTTTAAAATCAGAAATTAAAATATCTATGAAAAACAAACCGAGTAATTATAAAAATAAAAATAAGGAGTAAAATGTTGGCAGTCCCAAACTAAGAGCAACTCCAACGTTGCCGGGCTGGGGCTCCCAAATTCAAATTTTGGGAGCCCCAGCCCCTCCTTTCCAACCCGGGAGCCCCGGGGCTGGGCTCCCGGTGGGGCTGGGAGCCCGGGCTGGGGGCTCCCAGCCCCATATTCTATCCGTTGGGAGTCCCCAACTAGCGTTGGGGACTCCCAACAGTTGAATTGGGGTGGGGGGACCCACCCCATGTTTAATTTTTTTTTTGTTTTTTTTTTATTTATTATTTTGTTTAATCTTTTTCTGATTTAATTTTTTTGGTGTAATTTTTAAATGTAAATCATTTTTTATTATATTTTTTTTAAATAGAATTTCTTTGATTTTTTCTTAACACACTTCATAGATTGAAAATCAAATACATAATAATCGAAATACATAATCATTTTTTAGAGCCAAAATTTAATGGGTGAAAATTAAAACACAAACCTCACACACTTACACCACACATGTACAAAATTTAGATTTGGGAGCCCAACATTGGAGTTGCTCTAAGCCCCGAGGCTCCCAAAATTCAGGGGCTCCCAAAATTGGGAGCCCGAGCCCCACATTGGAGTTGCTCTAACCGTTGGAGACTCCCAATTGGAACTGGGAGCCCCTCAGCCCGGTTGTTGTGTCCAAAGGCTGGGTTGGAGCTCCAACTCATTCACATTTGGAGTATTGGACTAGCTCTAAAACCCCAATAAACCAACCATTATAATTTTTCACATAAAAACGAAGGATAAGAAATAGGTGATCTATTAGGCATGTGTTTTTGTCTCTAACAAAAAAAAAGAGAATGATGTTGGAGAGGTGGCTCTGGATAGGGTTTCACTCCCCACTCTCATGGTGATGATGGCGGTAAAAGGTAGAGAGAGAAAAAGATTTGGTTGTCCACTTAAATTAATATTATATTTACACCCAAACTCCTTTTTGTCCGTATACTAACAAATTTGACCTTTTTCTTTCTTTATCTGAGGTAAAGTACTTGGAGAGAAAGAAGCTAAGATGGAAGGTTGGGTGAAAGAAGGTAACAAAAAGAGATTGAAGAATCACGACAAATTCAACAATGGTGGATAAAAAAAGTCATCCAAAACTAACGAATCTGAACTTTACACAGTTAACTTTGTTGCAGATCGTGAAAACCCACCACCAAAACAAGAATTCAATTGATCTGAGAGAGCGAGTCAAACGATTTAACAGTCCCGATTTCATCTAAACTTCCCATCAAACTAATTGTCGATTATTTAAGAAAAATCTCTTCAAAGATGATTCAATAGCAGCTTGTAAAGCTTGAAGTTTTCTGTACTATATCTTTTCCTCTAATTTCTTACTTAACCCATTATCTTTATCAGAAATTCACAAAACCCACATTCACAAAACCCACAAATTAGCACGGGAAGAAGAAAATGTCAGAAATGTCAGAAATGATGATCTTCAAAACGGCGAAACCCACTTTCTCTGTCACAAATCAATTACCCTCCTCCCCAGTCCCCCCACTCTATATAATGTTAGGGTTTAGAAACTTTGGCAGAATCACACATCAGAAGCAACACAACAGAAGCAAGCAAGCAAACCATGTTCGCCATCTTCCTCCATAACTTACGGCCCAAACCATTTGTTCTTACCAAGCATTCGTCACAGTCACGTATCAAGCTCCTCCCTCCGATTCATCATGGCTTCCCATCATTGTCGATCTCGCGCGTCAACAAACCAGTTGTACCTGCTGCTAAAGCTTTGAAAAGACTAGAGAAGAAGACATCATCTAATGAAATTGAATTGGTAGACTGCCAATTAGTTGTCTTCGCAAATCTTGGTAGTAACCGGACTCTGTTTTATACCATGTCACAGACACACATCCAGCAACCATTGGAGATGGAAAGGTCGAAATTGGATAAATCAATCTGGATTTCTGAGGTTCTCCAACTACCTGCTGGACAAATTATGGAAACAACAGTATTCATAGCTGAAAGAAGAGGAACAATACTAGACGGTTTCTCGGTGATGGTAGAAATGTTGAAAGTAGATGCTGGTATGATATCTACCCTTAGGGTTGATCTTCATCATAGGTCCTTCTCAGGTTAGTTAGAGATATAACTTCTTACTTCTTCCAGTTTAATACTAATACTACTACTACTACTACTAATATTCTTGTCTTCTTGATACTCTACATTAACAATTATAGAGTTTAAATCTTGTGATTCTCAACTTCTTGATACTACGTTGTTACTTACATTCCAGATCTTGATATGTATAGGAACTTATCTGTATCTGATTTGGTCGGTCGGATATTTTAAGCAAAAAATGATGCTATGCCCGGCGTGAATCCCGGCCGAATCCCGGCCGGGTGAGCTGGCGCTCCAGCCGGGCATAGCTTGTGACATGGACTAAGAAATAGAGAATTCCTATTCAGTCCCTCCTCCAATTCTCCCATCAAACTATTATTCGACCAAAAGACCCTCCTAGTTCTTCTCGACATTTCCTTCTTCCAACAAAACAAGTTTAGATTTCTCATCATGTTTAGGGTTTTCATCCAAAGTACGGATCCAACTTAGGTGTTTTTTTTCACTCGACCTTAACAAGTTCGAACTAAGCAGCCCGGTGGGTTTAATCAACAAGTAGTATTTTCTTCATATTCAACAAGTTTCTTTTGCAATAAATGTGCCATTACTTCTACTCATTGTTGTATTTACGACTAGTGATTTTTGAATACCTAATGTTCTTGTTGTTGGGGGCTTAATCTTAATCTGATGATGTTCTAATAGGAATAGGAAATTTCAAATTATATTCCATGTGAGTTGTGATTTTGAACTAGGGTTTAAAAACATTTAGGAAATTAGGGATAACTTCTTGATTATGATGATGTTGTTACTTACATTCCAGATCTGTGCACAATGTTCTTGGCTGACTATTAACTATTGTATTCAGAAGGAAAGAGATTTTAGATTGTGTTTAGTCTATAAGGTGTTTGATTGAACTAAATGTTCCATAATCTCGTTACAGTAAACAGTACAAGTTAGGGCTGAGAATTCCTTGAATAGGTTTTATATAATGTCCAAATTCGTACAATATTATATTAATTGCAGTCGACTTTTAACTTTTCGTTAGCTTACTTAAGATATGTCCTCACTTCCTAATATTTGAATATGCTGCAGTTATAAGCTCCCACCGCGAAGTGGGTGCAGAGCTATGTTTGACCAAGCGGCTGGTGGATGCAGCACTGAGAAACATCTGGCATAAGCTTTGTGCTGCTGCTATGAATCTAATGGGACATCCCATTGGTGGTGGTCAAGCTGCTGTTATGAATCCAATGGAACATCCCGTTGGTGGTCAAGCTGCTGCTATGAATCCAATGGAACATCCCAGTGGTGGTGGTGGTGGTCAAGCTGCTGCTATGAATCCAATGGAACATCCCGTTGGTGGTCAAGCTGCTGCTATGAATCCAATGGAACATCCCAGTGGTGGTGGTGGTGGTCAAGCTGCAGCCTCGTCAGACGAGGCTTAAGTTGGTAGGAGGAGACGCATTCCCTTTTGGGAGGGGCTAAATGCACCCGCTCAAAGTGTTGTTGGCTCCCGGATTGTGCTTTGGCCAGGTGCGAACATCAGTTTTTGCGGGTGCTTTTAGTCGCATCCTTCCCTTTTTATCCTCAAAGATTCTATGTTTTTCTTCAAAGATTCTATGTTTTTCTTCAAAGATTTTGTTAATGGTAGTGAAGGAACATTGTTTGTTTGCATATTATGGAATCCGTTCGATTTATATTTCTTGATTTTAAATGTCATAAACCAAGGAATGTTCGACTTAAGCCCTGTCAGTTATAATTCAAAACATTGTTAATATAATCCTCTGACACATATGGAGCTTATCACAGCTAGAGTGTTACTGATCTTCCATTTCGAGCAGCCGTAATCACTATTCAAAGCATTGTTCCGCAAAGTGCCGTACTTACGGTCTAATATATTGGAACAGGGCCCGGTCAGTGGCGTTTCCCTCTTACGTGCAGGTATATCCACCTAATTGGCCCATATGGTTTGATTAAGTTGTCTAGTTTGGGGAAAGTATATAGGCATTGTATAAATTAACAAACACCTACCATGACTAGACACCCCATCCAAAAATTTCTTTAGGGCTTCAAAATGATATAGGGACAAATAAAGAACAATCACAATCTAAAATAATTCTATTGATGTGGCCTAATTTTATTAAGTTTTAAATAAATAATTAGTTTGTAAAGTAGTTATTTTTACTTCAATATCAGTTTCTCATTTTTCTTTTGGGACAACAATTAGCCAAATGCCACTAATTTATATTAGTAAGCCCATTAGACACACCTATTTACAAAGAACATCTCAATATAGTGATGTGCTTAATTTCAACTCAGCCTATGCCAGATTTGTTTTTTGTTTTTTTTTTTTCGTTTGTACAATTTTTAGTAGTGTGCTTAACACAGTAATGTAGACACAAGAGGATACGGGGCAGACCCTAAACGGCCCCGACCAGATCATATCTCAACTCAGTCTCGGACCGTCTTGAGTCACATCTGGTTTGACTCATATATAGAGAGTGATAATGGTAGGAGAAAATAGCTATAACTGTTATAAACCACGCAATAGGCATCTATATGATTTTCTTTTTTTATTTTGTTTTGGTCGGTATAAGGCTGCCTATAAAATTCTCATATTTTGGCATGGTGATTCTATCAGGGTTTGAGCAGTTGCAACTCGGGGTTGTCTTTAGCGGTGGGAAAAAGATTCGATAGACGCTACCCGACCCGTTTGACCGGGACAAAAGTGTCCAGGGGCATCCGATGGTCATGACGGTCAGTGTCTGACCTGCCCGAAAGAATTGGCGGACGGTCACGGTCAAAATTTTGTGTCGACAAACCGCCCGCTAACCGACCGATACTAATGACCGAAAGCCCGACCGAGTAGTCCGTCTTCATTTTCAGAGGTTATAGACCGTCGCATTTTATAGACTTATGAAGGTCGTTGGATTTTATGTGCTATTTTTGATGGTTTGGTGTAGTTTTGTCATGGAACTAACTTTTGAATCAGCAACATATTATTTGAGGATTGCTTTGTCATGGCCGTTGGGTCAGACAATGATACGTTATCGGAAATGTGAAGGTAGATTCAACGATTAGCACATGCCTTAATTATATCTTGCCAAATGATTTTTTATTCGGTTTGGTAAATTTGATTGGTTTGTATATACAAATTTATTTTTGAAGATTTAAATTCTCAAATATTTAGTGTGCTTTGTCTCTGATAAAAGGAAATCTAATGTGATATCAAGAAGTTTATTTTTGCAAATTTAGAGTCATTCATTCTCATAACCAGTGGCCAACTACTTTATGACGTATGAAATGCTCAATATAATCGACTACGGAGACACGGGTTATACGTAGTACTAATTATAAATCGCACTTGACAATGATGAATGCCCACTGTTATTGTTTTTTCGGTTAATTTAGATTAAAACATATCTGATTTAAATGGGAAAGGTTCTTGAACCTCTTAAAGCTCAATTTTTTTTATGTAAATAAACTAGTCAAGAAAATTTCATACAACTATGTGTCCATTACACTGTACCCGACTACCACTGTTGAATTTGGCTGTACAAAATTGTGGCATTATTGTTTTTCGAATTGAGGTTCTAGCAAGTGATGCTCAATTTCAATTATGTATACAATTGGTGTCTTTACATTTAATATTTAGTGTTAGTAATCAATAAATAATGGGTTTGACTTGTATGAGCAGACCAATTCAAGAGGTGGTTTACAATTTATAGGCGATTAGCCATGCGCCATTTCTTTTGCTTCCAACATTGACATTATCTTTTGGGTTTCAGGTCGTTCAAATTACTTTTTCTTGGTCGAAAGCACAAAGTTTTTTTTTGCGAGTTTAGCTAAATAATTTAGCTTTTGGTTTTCCTTTCTGTCATATCCTAAATTCCATTTGACTTCCAAATTAAATGTATCTTTATTTGCATTTGGGAGGGGTTACCTTATGCCTCATCAATCATCATGTTCACTGCTGCAATATGATTTGGTGCCACTTTATTTTGAAGATTTTTCTTTGTTGGAACTGGAATGATGGGATGGTTGCTTATCAATCTCTCAATTCTGGCAAAAAGTGTCAAAGATGGCAGCCTGAGTCGATCTATGATTCTCTACCAGCTCTTTTGTGGGGCAATAATTCTACAATTTTGATTTTCTACAAAGATGTTTGTGAATGTTCATGTTAGTTGGTAGAATAGAAGATACAAAATAAACTAAAGAACACAATAATTTATGTGGTTCGGTCGGAAGATCACGACCTACATCCACAGAGAAAGTCAAAACGACTACATATTTTATTATCCACAATTGTGGTGATTCGTTACAATGATTGATTAGTAATCTAATGCCTAAACTCGTAGAACCCATCTCTTATCTATAGGGTTTAGGGTTTCCTAGTTTCTCCTAACTAAACTAGGGAACAATATAATCTCTACTTAATATTACTATTAAATAGTTACAAGAGATATCCTAAACATAGGAAAATATATCTTTTATATCTTTTATATCTTCCAATATCTTGGACTCATCTTGATCATCGGATCTCTTCATGTCGAATCTTTCTCATCTTCATATATCTTGGATGGTTGATATTTGATATCTTCGGATCTCGATTCATCTTCGATCCTTATACTCTAACACTCCCCCTCAAGTTGGAATACGGAAGTTGTGAAGTATCCAACTTGAAGATTGAACTTGAAAAAGGTGAATCTTGCTCGCATACGATCGGATTCAAAGCTTGAACTTGAATTTTAATTTTTGGTTAATGTCGAACAATTGACAATGGTGCTGAATGCTTTGCCTGCAACTTGAACTAGTAATCGTACATAAACTTTATATAATATTCTTTTCTTTCTTGCGTAAGCTTGAATGACATTCTTTTCTTCTTTTTTTTTTTCTTTCTTTATATCGGCAAAGATGAGAGAACAATGGAAGTGAACATTGTGCATACAATAGTGATTGAGGGGAGGGATAGATTGACCCGTAAGATGCCAAATTTAAGAGAAGATCAAAGTCGTTTGGATGTTAACGAATTGATTATAACTGGACGGTTACGGTTTGATAGAATATATCTTCATTGCAGACGAAACAAGAAGAAAGATGATCGAATGATATTTGAATTTCGTTCAAAGAGAGTGAACAAAAAATTTCATAGTTAAAAACTTAAGCTGGAAAAACTTAAAGACGAGATGGAGTTTCATATAAGTGATAGAAGACCACATATAGTATGAATAAATCGACAAAGCGATTCGATTGATAATTGATTTGAATAAAATAGATCATGTCACAAAAAATAGGAATCGTGACAGTCTAAAAAAATGACCATTAAACACAGTCTCTTATTGAAATAATATGTTAGTTGGTAGAATAGAAGATACAAACTAAAATAAAGAGCACAATAATTTACGTGGTTCGGTCGGAGGATCATGACTTACATCCACGGAGAAAGCCAAAACTGCTACATACTTTACTATCCACAATGATTGATATCTTTTATATCTTCCAATTTCTTGGACTCATCTTGATCGTCAGATCTCTTCATGTCGATCAGTCTCATCTTCATATATCTTGGACGGTTGATATTTGATATTTTTGGATCTCGATTCATCTCGATCCTTATACTCTAACAATGTTCCGTACTAAATTCATCTCGATCCTTATACTCTAAGAAGATGAGATGGAGGAGAGAATGTGATGACTAGTTAACGGTGTGCTAACGGTAATTGAAAAAATGGGTCATCTGGGAATTTTTGATAAAGTTAGAGGCTAGGCAGGAAGCTGGTCACAAAGTTAGGGCTATTAGGGAAATAACCCATTAAAATAGGCCCGCGCTTTGGGGAAAGCTAAATAGTTTACGGGGTGTGAAGACTTGGTCAAGAATTGGTCAATTTTGTTTGACAATTTTATTTTGTAAGTTGTTAGGAGGAAAAATAAAAAATCCCCACCTCACCTCTCTCTCTCCACCTCACCTCTGTCTCTCCCTCTCTCTCTCCACCTCACCTCTCTCACTCTCTCTCCACCTCACCTCTCTCTCTCTCTCTCTCTCTCCACCTCACCTCATCATCTTCACCCACGAAGGTCGCCGGCCGGACCGGTCAATTTTCCGGCCGGCGACCTTCAAACATTAAAAAAAAAATTTCTCTCTCTCTCTCAAAAAAAAAAAAAAATTTGATTTTAAGACCTAGATCTTGGTATGTTCTCTGTTCTTCAAGAACAGACCAGATCTAGGTCTTAAAAACAAAATAATTTTTTTTTTTACAGAGAGAGGAGAGAAATTTTTTTTTTTTTTAATGTTTGAAGGTCGCCGGTGAAGATGATGAGATGGCAGAGATAAAAGATGAGATGGAGGAGAGTATTTTATTTTCATTTTGAAACATATTCCCCATAAAATATGTTTCCACGGAAAATTTTCAAAATTTTGCATATTCTCTTTAAAATTTCACACCCCGAAACTATTTAGCTTTCCCCATGGTTTAAACTATGGTCCTACGAGTATGAGATTGTTTACTTTCTGTACAAGAGTATTCAGCTCATTCGGTTTTATCGACCCAAAACCGTCTATTTCCCGTTTCCCAACAAAAGAAGATTTTTCCCTCCATTTTCTCAGTCCGCACTTCCACCACCGTAGTTCATCAACATTGCCATCGGAATCAATCAAGCAACAGAGTCTTCTCCATGGCTATAGAGAAAGGTATATTCGAAACCCTAATCCCTTCACAGTACATATCCTTCACTTTTCCTAACCCTAATTCGGCCAAAACCGTTGACCTTTCCTGAGAATCGCAGTTCGCACTTACAGACCTCGGATCCACCTCAAATTGCTGCGATCTTAGTTCCGTGAGAACGATTGGCGTTTCAACACTAAATCTGGACATTCCCAACTTCTCTTAAACTCACCCGGGATTTCTCGATTAATCCTCGTCGGGAATCTCTCTCACGACGAAGATGATTTTTCCGGTGGTTTATAACCGTCCCGTCCGGTTATTAATGATATATGATGAAATTTGAGGAGAGTTTAGTTCCTCTACTGACAGCTTTATCACCAAAAATGGTTTTCATTAATGGGTACCTTTCTTTTAACTTATGAAGATAACCTGATTTCTAGCTTAATGGTTGAGAAATGTGTTGGTTCTTCTGTGGGTGAAATGCTAGTTGAAGATAGAGAATTGGATAGAACTTTGGTTAGAGAGTTTCTTAGGAGATTAAGGTTTAAACCAATGCCACCAAAATTTAGTTCAAACTGAAATACGAATTATTCCAGATACAATCCATATGGGTTCGGTTGATTTTAGGATTGAAGTTTCGGCCTGATACTAGTTGTTTTGGTTGGTTCATCCTTACCTTCCTCCCATGGTAGCAAGCAAGCAAGCTTGTCTTTGATTGCTGGGTACCTTGAACAACGAATTAATTCTAGTTCGAATCCACGTATTCTATGTGTTGGAATTGGCGGTGGAGTTGGGCTTACATTCTTGAATAGCCATTTCGGGTTTGAAGTACTTGGCGTGGAGAGTGATGAGATAGTTGTTATGGTTGCAAAGAGTTACTTTGGGTTGGTTGAAAGTGAATTACTACTTCGTATTATCATTGGAGATGGTATAGATGTCACAAAAGCATTTGGAATGAGGAAAGGGATCGATGTGAACAAATGAATATTTGGATCCAGATGTTGTTTGTGGTAAAGATGATTGTAAGTTTGATGTGTCATAATGGTGGATTTAGATTCTAGTGATGTTATTAATGGTTCAAGTGCTCCACCATTGGAGTTTGTTCGTACTTTTAGCTGCTAAAATGGCTCTCTGTACTAATGGTATTCTTGTGATGAATGTCATTCCCACTAACAGGTCTTTCTACGAGATGTTGATTTGTGAACTACAAAAGGTATTCTCGGAGTTGTATGAAATAAATGTGGGGAACGAGGAAAATTACGTTCTGGTTGCTAGTGTTACACCTATTTAGTCTGTTTATGATGACATTTAGAATTCTATTCTGAATAAGTTGTTGAAGTCGGCCAGTTTGGAGCAGTATATGGTATGCATGAGAAAACTTTGACAGTTTATCTGTGAATGTCAATTTCATAACCTGGACGAATGTTTGGACTTCAGCACGAGGCTATTCAGAACAAAGGTTTTGAGCTTCATGAACGATTTTCAAGATTTAGTACTCAGATCTAAAGTTGTCTAAAGGTATGAACAAGTGAACTTATCACTGCTGCAGTACTCTTCTAGTTGTCGGATTACAGTTTTCTTGTTACGTGCGAAAGGGAGAACCCGGTTTCCAACAGGCTAGATGGAACTGAGTCAACTGACTAGGAAGAACAAAACTTTTGCTATCTGCTACGACCGAATCGTTTCATGGGTTCAAAATTGTTATATTTTGTGTCATGCGTCTACTCCTACGAGAAAATACCAGCAACGCGTAACTTGGTTCCTCAAGTTATCTCCAAGGAAGAAACCAACTCATGATCGCTTTGTTGGGTTTGCAGCAACAAATTGAGGTAATATGTACTTTCTGTGAGTTCGCATCATACTTATGATTCATACTGTTATGATTTTTTTTTTTTCGTTCTTGTCGGTTAAGCGAAACTTCCAAAGTATCACTTGATGAATTTTACCTCACTAATGAAATATACAAGCAAATGATAAGATTATAGAGCATTTTATCCGAGTTTACCTTGCATTTGTTCGTTCTTGACATCAGGATTGTTGTCAAGTAAAATTGCTGTCAACTGTTATACGATAGCTTTGCTTTAGGTTCTTTTACATAGCCGTCTTGAGGGTTGTTTCAGTTTATTTTATGGTATTAGTCCTGTTACGCTTCTCCTCACTTAGAAGCATCATATTTCAAGAGGTGATATAGTTTGTATTATATTGCCTTTTGAATTCTCAGAAAAACCGAGGTGATGTTGCTACATTTGCTTAAAATGAAGCATTCTTCTGTTTTGTAAACTTACATCGAATATAATGATTTTACTTAGTTTTTTTACATCATTGTCAAAATATCACTTCCCAAAAATTCGATGTAATCCATGGTGATTCTTCATTAGTGCGAAGACTGTAAATAAGAACAGGACGTTCCGAACTATGGATGAAACATATCATACCATTAACAGGTCCGAGAGGGCACTTTCCTTCCCATGTATGTGGAATTTTTGTCACTAATTCAGTAGTACTCCCCTTGAACAAATCTAGTATGAAGAAACTACTTCCTCCTTGTTGTTCCAACATAGAATGGGTGAGAATCTTTTTAATTTGATTTATTATTATATGTTAAAATGATCACACAAGTCTAGACTAGACTCAACTAAGCTTTATTTTAAAATGATCTCACATACATACTAGAGTCAACTATAACAATTCCTTCCTAAAAACATTAAGAGCAGAAAACAAACCAAAAAAACAACACACACTAATTACTATACTAGTATTAGACCATTCTTCGGTGTCAACCAAGGGTGGTGGTGGTGGTGGTGGACTGGTGGTGATCATCTTGTCGTGGTGGTCGGGGACTGGTAATTGTGCTCCAACAGGATAAATGCTCTCTTCAAGAACTAACAAAATGAAATGCTCCTCAAATTTTTTGTCTGGCCGAGGCAAACTACCATATTCAGTAAGCTTCTTCTTCTTCATGTCGTAAAAATAAATTAAAGGAGGTTCCCCCAAGTCAATTAGTATATTACTTGTAATCATAAACAAATCTTTTCCTGGAATTGATTTAATAATACGAATCTCATTTTTTTCGAAACAAAAAGGCAATTCAATCATCTCCCGACTCCACTTATAATTATTCTCACCTTCCTCCTTATAAGTCCACACCCTCATCTTTGTCACCTTCTTTTGATCATTACAAACCATTCTCTCCATTATTGCTAATTGTCCATCAACTTCTAGTATAAATTCGCGATTGAACCTATATCTTATACCATTTGGGGGTATTATCAATCTAAATTTCTCTTTTCCAACATCAAATACTAATATTTCGTCCAACCATTCCTCCGAATCCTCCCAGTTCATATAGTTTAATATCAACCAATATATAGAACCATTCAAGTAAATTGGATCTTTCCAGTCAAAGTTTGTAATCGGTAGCACTTGTTTAGTCGTTCTCCAAGTATTTTCACCAACTGTCAATACCTCACATATTACGTCTTTTGGAGCAATTGTTTGATAATCATTTTTCAGCCACGTTAATAATACTTTATGTTCTTGGGTAACAGGATCAAAACCAAATCCACTTAGAGGATCAACAAGACCGTTACTATTATTTTTCGAAAAATTTGATGTAATCCATGGCGATTCTTCCTTAGTGCAAAGATTGTAAATAAGAACAGAACCTTGCGAACTATTGACGAAGCATAACAGACCATTAACAGGTCCTAGTATGCGCTTTCTCTCCCATGTACGCGGAATTGTTGTCACATCTTCAATACTCCGCTTGAACAAATCTAGTGTGAGGAATCTGCCAGTTCCTTCCCAGCAAGATTGGATGAGGATCTTTTTATTTGATTTTGATCGACGACAACTGTGTAACGAGAAAAAATCTTTGTTTTTTTGAATCAGAGATGACCAACTCTTACTTACACACTTGAATCGCATAAGTGACTTGGCCGGAAGTCTACTCAGTATGTCCACCATTATTTCATCAATAGCATAAACTCCATGAAGGTTTGAAACATCCCTTGTGGTGGTGGTGGTGGTGGTGGTGGGAACAGAACTGCGACTATTGTTTCTCATTGTAGTTTAGACAAGCTTGTTCCCTTGTCTCTTTCTGTAATTTCTTTCTTGTTCTCTCTTTCTGTAATCCTAGTTATTAGGTTACTGGTGGTAGGTAACTTCATCAACAATTCAGTTGCTAATCTTGTTTTAATTAAACTTCCCTTAAAAAACCCATCCGAAATAGCAAGATTATTTTAATTAGAAGATTTTGGTAAAAAAAAAAATAGATTTCAATAATAACTTCTTCTTCTATGTCTTGTTTAAAGATTTCCATAATAACAGCCGGCCAAAATTTTATTAGTAGTCGGGTGGTTAGTTGGACTCAGGTCAATAAACTCTATTTTTACAAAGAGAACTAAAAACAAATTAGAGAGATAAAGATTACAGATGGTTTCTCTCTCTATAGAACTCAAAGATGAAGAAGGTAAAGAAAATAATAGAAAAAAAATAAATCTTGAAAATTGATTTAAAAAAATTCGAGTGACATGTTAAAAAGACATGATCGGACAACAATGAAGGGCAACTTTGGAATACAAAACTTGATTTTAACAGATTTTTCACGTTAACGGCAAAAAAGGGTCATCCGGATATTTTCAATGTAGTAAGGATAAGGAGGGCTACGCGGGAAGCTGGTAATAAAGTAGGGGGTCATTTGAGAGATAACCCTTTATATTTTCATATCAATTGGTCAAGTTTTAACAAAAAAAAAAAAATCAATTGGTCAAGCTCTTATTGGAACTTCTATTCCCCGCTTATTTGTTCTTTCGACACAATGAAAGCTTCGGTGAAGAGCAAATGTAATGGAGAAAGAAAAGAAGTTTGGGTCAATACTTCCGAGAGAAGATGAATGAGGTTTTCACATAGAAATGTTTAAAGACAGGAAATATGAGAATAAAATTCTTAAAGAAGTTCAAACAGAGGAGCACCAAGGGCGGAGCCAGGATTTCAAGTTAGACCGGGCTACCCTAAAATTCTTATAGACGGTATTTTTTCTTACGACATACATCTACTTTTTTATTTTTTTTTGATGAAGGAGACATACATCTACTTGTAAACATGGATTTTGGAACAATTTTAATGGTGAAAGTTGTACATTTTTCTACCAAGATCAATACATAGTTTAACTTTCTAGCTCAATGTAAAATAAATAATTTTCGAAACATGAACAAATTAAAACATATGAAGTAGCACCTATTATTGTCCATTTGCTATTTTACTAGGTATTTTCAATAAAATACCAAGCACACACCTGCAACTTTCATTTATTTCTCCGAGCAACCTAAATCTTCATCGAAACGGGTAGTGTAGGCGACCATCCGTCTGTTCATGATTGCTCGGTCAATGAAGCATGATCACGATCGTCTGACTTCTTCTTAGCCTTTTCTTTTTAAATTAAGTAAATCTGCTCAGACTCTGGTACTACCAACATGATTGCTCTCATCTTTCATATTTGTTTCCTCAATCTTCTCCATTACTTGTTTGTTAGTAAACATTCCCTGTAACACAGCTTTGATTGTTGCCCAGCTCTCTACCAAAGGTAGTACTATAATTATTGCAGACCCTATCGTACCCCACGCAATAACGATGATCACCCAAAATGTGAAGTATCCCAAACTGAACTCTCCTGCGTCAAATTATTCAAACCAATCACATAACTAATCAATCAGTAGTTCATTTGTACCGTCGAAATCATAATATGTGGTTTACTACTGAGGACTGAGGAGCATAAACAAATGATTGCTAACAAAGAGTATTACAAAAAAAAAATAAGTAGAGAAACACAAGGGTGGAGCCAGGACTGTAAGTTAGAGTGGGCTAGCCTTAAAAGTAAAAGGTCATCAAAGAATCTGATCGGAAAATAGGGGGCAAAGTTAAGGGTCAGATATGAAACTAGGGCAAAGTTAAGGGATAAACACGCCACTGTACAAAAGAAACAGGGCGGGACCTCAACTAGGTAATGAATTAGTCTAGAAATGTAATAATTTCAAGCTTTTGACTCCATAGGTCCACCCTAGGAGAAACAGAATTTAGCGATGATGTAAAATTTACCTGCTGGAAGAGATAGCAAAGGCCACAAGACAGCAATCACAAAAGCAAAGGCAACTCCCCATTTGATTATCCATTTCTTAGCTCTCAGTAGCTTTTCCAGCTTGAACTCCTCAGCGGGTAATTCAGTACTGTTGTCCTTCTCAACTGTTGTTATTTGCTTGGTTGTTTCCCAATCATAGTTTTGAGGCCATATAAAACTACAGACTGCATGAATTACTCCGCCGGTCAATATAGATATAAGGTTTCCGGCGAGCATTGGCGCATTTCGACCTGTTGTATCAAGATTTACGTGCCCATACTCTATTCTTGCCACGGTTAACCAAGTTATAATTCCAAGAAGACAACCCACAACGGCTCCAAGAATAGCGCCTATACCATTAGCTTTCCTCCATAGAAGCATGAAACCTATGGGAAGAACAGCTGATCCAATTAGAACTCCCATGGCTAGATACAACCAACCCAATGAAACTCCAACCTTGTTTAGTATTGCAGCTAGTACTCCCATGAAGCACCCAAACCCTAGAATTACTCCTCTTGATACTCGAAGAATTTGCTTCCCAGTTGCATCTGGATTGATGTACGCCCGATAAATGTCGTATGTGCACAAGGAGGAAACTGAGATAAGTTCTGACGAACCAGCCGATGTCACAGCCCTGGTATAGGATTTATACTTCACCAAATTAAGTTTGAAATATGTGCATTTCATTGTTTTTTCTAATCTATCTTAAGTTCATTAAATTGAAAGTGTAGAATATGGAAGGAAGACTCACATAAACAACATAGTGAGAAGAAGAATAGAACCTCCTTTTCCCATTAGAGCTATAGCAGTGGCCGGGGGAACAAGACCACGATTCGCCTCGCTTTCAGTTAAGGGGAGATCTAGAGCAAGTGCACCTATACCAAGTGATGTGGCAAGAGAAATCGGCACCGCAAACCAAACAAGCCCGCCCAGTAAGTATCCCTTGTGAGTTGATGATGGTCTTGCAGCTATAGCACTAACCCAATATCCCTATGTACATAAAACAGATATGAAGTAGAACTATTCTACGAGAAAAAAATGAAACAGCCAAGAATCAAAGACTCACATTGTCAACAAAGACAGCACCAAAGTTTCCAATGATATTGATGATGCCAAAAACTAGACCACCAGAACTCAACATCGTGAGATAAGAACCCTTGAAGTTGCCACTAACGGGTCCACAAGCTTGTCCACCATGAGACATTGGTTCCTTGCACACTCTTGATTTGCTGGAAGCTTCCAAGAGACGTTCATATATGACTTTTGGACTACCTAGCTCGCTACTTGCCGTATAAACCAGATACACAAATACAACCAAAACCACATGAACTGAAATAAACACAAACCCATTATGTACAAGCCTATTCACAAGTCATGGTAGTAAGCTAATACTAGATAACTAAATGGTTTAGAGGTGGCTTACCAATGACAGAATGTAAATAGCTTGCCAAGAAAGTCGCCTTTAATCCACCTGCTAATGTGTAAACTATAACACCAAGAGGAATTAGAAAACTTGCGGCGTAAATATTCACGCCAGTAAGCGCATTGACAACGGCAGAACCACCAAGGAACACCATTGCTGTAACAATAATATTTGTTAAGAAGCAAAAGCCAAGGAAGACAATATGAGCATTAACACCCCACCTGCACAAAACATAAAGTTACATTTATCATATAAGTAAGATTACTGTTGAGACAGTTATCTTCTTATGAACATCACTGTAAAAGGAAACCTGCAAAGATTGTGAATATACCGAGCTCGTACGATTTCACAGACAGTGTGAGCATGAGGAGCCTTTCTTTTGATTTCTATCGCGATAATAGCAAATAAGAACATCTAATTCAACAGTAGAAAAACAAAATCAGAAACAAAAAATGAGTTCGTTGTGAAGGTTTTATGAAATTAACCTGGATGGTTGCTCCACTGGCATACCAGAAAGGTCCACTGATTCCATATACCCAAGCAACATTTGAACTTTGCAATATGGTGGCAGCCCAAGTCCACTTCATCATCCAACAAATATCAAATCCAAAAAAGAACAAAACATTCTGAGTTGATAATCTAAACTATTAGTGATGTCAGTACTACAGTGTAATTAAAAATCAAAGTTACCTGGGAAACAATAACACTGGCAATGAGTCCTGTTTTGACACTTCTACCGGCAGTGTTGAACCATTCTGATGTATGACGTGCTCCTACATATCGCTTTTCAACCCATACCTAATCAAACATTAATTCTTGGATAAGAACCAAAAAGGTTTTCAATTTTAATTTATGTTCAATGAACACTTAAACTTATTTTTTTTTTTCTCAATCTTGATGGAAAGATCAAACCTTTTTAATTCGATTATGAATTGTTGTACGAGAAAATATTTCGAGAAGTATAGAATTTTATATTCCTATGTTACAAGTAATTACTAATTAATTCAACTTAAAAAGTTTGTTTAGCTATAAGAAGCAAATGTTTAACTAAGAATTAGCGAGAAAAGATAGTGTTTTGCTAAAGCATCACCACATAGTTGTGACACCTAATCCGGCTTTTACTTTATATGAGTTCTTAACATTCAAAATCAAAGAACTATATAGGGTGACCTACTGCACTAAAATTCAAAACCTCCGAGGGTTATGGCCACCCCTGACCTATACTTTCATCCCTGTATGTAGGTGCATATATACAAAATACTTATATACGTGCGTATGTAGGTACATCCATAAAATATACGTACACATTTTTACATAAAAACGTGCATAAGTTCATAAATCCAAAATTATAAGGTGGAAATATAAAGAAGGTAAAATCCGCGTTTTGAATCTTACCCTTTTCAAAAAGAAATAAAAAAGTATAGACATACCAAGAAAGAGGTGAAGAAGGCAAAGAAGGCGCCAAAGCCTAAAATAACAGAGTAACCAACACCTTGACTGAGAACTGTCTTGCCCTCAAAGAAACTGCTTTGCCGCACACACTCACCTCCACTAACGTGATAGTACTTTCCTGAGTAACCAAACGGAGGACACACCGAAGAATCCATCAGTCTTCTCTGTATATTATTGGGAATCTCTTCTCTACCTGTAGATATATAATAAAATGAAAGAGAAAGCAAGGTATCTAATAATTAAGTTACAAGCAGATTATTATTGGTGGGCTGAGCTCAAGTCAATACTAGTTTGTTTGTATATGTTAGTTTTCTTTCTCTCCTTTGATAGCTCTGTGCCTCTGTCCCTTTTGTCTGTTGACCAGAATAAGTTTAAGAGCATCTTGTGACATGATAGATATCTTTTAGGTTGCATTTGGTCCAGGGATATTGGACACGATAAATAAGATTAAGAAAATCAATATTCAACCATTTGGATAGGCTAAGATAGTGGAAAAGCACTTTCCACGGCCGAATCATACAGACATACACCAACATGTTAAATATATTTTTACAGATTCAACCATTTGGTTGAGAAAACCGATCTTCAACCATTTGGTTAGGCTAAGATAGTTGAAAATGACTTCCCACGGCCGAATCATACACCAACATGTTACATATATTTTTACAAACTCAACCATTTGGTCGAGAAAATGGATCTTCCACCATTTGGTTAGGCTAAGATAGTGGTAAATGGCTTCGGACGGCCGAATACACCAACATGTTAAATACAATATTTTTACAGACTCTATCCAACGTGTGAAAATCCAAATCCCTCTCTCTTAACTTCCCATATATTCACCTTTAGTTTGCAGATGATACAATCATATTTGTCGGCAAAATTCCTCCTATATGTCTAAATTAGATGAAATCCTCAACTTCTTTCAACGTTTTGCAAAAACTAAAGTTAATCGAAAAAAGAAACTCCTGTAATTGTTGGTAGATGCTCTCACATCTTCATTAGGGTGCAAAATTGAAAATCTTCCAATCCGACAGGGTCGAACAATAAAAATCCTAGCTAATGCGAATAAAGCTTTAGTGGGAAGTGGAAGACTTCATCCCTTCAGGAAGTGTCCAGAGTCTGGATAATTGGTTAGATGGGCTCATAGAGCCTTCGATAAACACAAAACCCCATACTGGGAAAAATACATAACTGATAAGATGGTTACATGAAACAATGTGGTTCTCATCGTAAAAGAAAGGGAAAAAAAACCAATCCACCTAAAATGTGCAATACAATTTAGAAGCTCAAAAGCTTTATTGAGTATAAACACAATGAAAACTCAAAGAATGAAAAACCTAAAATTCTCCCCCTTCCCCAAAATGGGTAAGAAGTAAATTAAGAATACCTAGAAGATGTCCTATAATTCAAGTTGCAGGTTTCTTCTTTCTCCTATCATCAACCTCATCCTCATCATCCACACTGCTTTTGTCTTCGTCTTCTTCGTCATCTGTAGGAGGTTCGTCGTCATCTGTAGGAGGAGAAGGATCGAGACGAGCAGCATCCATAGCCCACATGATTAACTTGTTAACCTCATCTTCTTCATCATCATCATCATCAGAATCACCATTTCCACTCCCATGATTATGAGGAAATGGCTGATGAATATCAGTTATACTAGTAAAGTTAGTATGGGTAGAAGAAGGTTTTTTCTTTTTTAGAGCAGAAAATCTAGTAGAAAGATCAGACCCTAATAATATTCTTCCCACGTCATCATCATCATAATCCTCTTTATCATTTAGGGTTAGGGTTTTTTCATCATCTCCAGTTTGTTTTTGATGATTAGATGATGTTGGTGGTGGTAATTGAACATTATTAGTAATATTAGTAGTAAGATGAGATATTGGTTTTGAGGAGGAGGAAGAAGAAGAAGAAGATTTTAGGGTTTCGAAACGGCGTACAAGATCGAGATCGAGATTGTGTGAGGAAGTTGTTTTTGTGTGAGAATTGATAGAGAGTTTGAGTAGTAATTCATCTTCAGCCGCTTTCAGCAATTCTTCCACCTCCATATCCGCTCTGTTACTTTTACTTGACTTTCCCCCCTTCCTCATCTTCTTCTTCCTTCCTCCAGTCCTGTTCGAGAGCAACATTTTCATCCCCCTTGATTCAACTATAATCTTAGTTTGCCCCCTCAAAGATTGATTATCTTATTTTACCTCCTGAAAGATAGATAATTCACCTTAGCACCATAGGGCAATTTCACCAACTACCTCATTTTGAAGCAATGGCAAATAGAATTAATCTTAACTTAAAAAAAAAAAAAAAAAAAAAAGGTTCAACAGTCGGTAGCCCAAGTGGTTCCAAGGTGTTGACATAAACTCTAGAAATCCCTGGAGGTCCCAGGTTCAAATCCCAGAGAAGGTGTAAACTTTGGTTATTTGAATTGGGATTATGTAGGTATTAATAAAGTTGTTGGCCTTCAGGTCATTGTCTTTGTTGGGCTATAGGCCCAGTGTTGTTAATGTTTGAGTGGGCAGTTATCGAGCGGGCAGTTATCGAACTTATCACATCTATGATGTATCAAATGCCAAATATCACGATGTACGTAGATCGTAGTCGTCTTCCAAAAAAATGGAATTAATCTTTATGGCTATTAGGAGATAGATCAGATGGTGTCACCAACCCTTGACTGGAGTTTGGAGTAATTACTAAATTAATTTTCACTTTCTAGATCAATTCTATTTCCCATTGCTTCAAAATGAGGTAGTAGGTGAAAAAAGAGAGAGTGGGGTTATGTTGTGCCTCTTTTTTTTCCGAAGAACTGCAAATCATTTCATTGGTAGAAGGATACAACAAAAATATCATTGCAATTCAACAACGAGTTTCACCTATACATACTAGGAAAATGAATGGGGGACTCAGATACTCCCAAGTATACTCCCCCTCACAAGACAAGGCCACTTTGGTCTTTTCACTTTGACAAAACTGTGAAAAGACCAAAATGGCCTTGTCACAGTGAGGGGGAGTACACTTGGGAGTATCCCCCATGGAGTTCCCCTATCATCATATGCCATTCTCGAGTTACGTGTTCAGTACAACTGAACTGAGCTAATTGAACATATAAATAGCTGACTTCGTATATACAGGATTAAAACATAAAATTTCAAAAGAAGTTTTTAAAGCTAGATCTAAGGTGACGACTCTTGTGTTGATCCAATAAGCATGAGTAGTTTGACCCGTCAACATGTCTGCACCATTGTTTTTCTCTCCTTCAAGGACCAATCTTCTGTAAGATACACAATTGACGCACATAAATCCTTGAGAAGCTACCCATATTCGTTTTCCAGTATGAATACTTCTTTGCCTAATTTGAACTACAAATTGAGCCCCCCTAAGTGAAGAGAATAACTTGTAAGCACTGTAAGCACACACATAATCAAACATTTGATACTCTTGACCTTTGAATCTCAAAACAAATTGTTAAAACTCAATGCTCCATAGAGACAAAAGGTGGCCCAACCGAGGTAGTAAAGGGCAGTGATAGAGAGGTTATCCCCAGACGTGTCAATAAAGAGACCATAAGTTGTCTTGATCCTGATAGCAAGATCACAGAGTAAACTCTAGGACTTGGGATCGCATCAACCCTTGAAGTAAGAATTTCAAAACTGACACAAAAGTATCGCCCCGAAATAACAATGAATAGGCTAGGGATCGCATCAACCCTTAAAGTAAGAATTTCAAAGCTGACACAAAATTGCACCAACATAACATGAAAAAGCGGAAAGATATTACCAACAAGACAATAACGCAATAATTATAATTATGCTCACAAGTGCAAGGGAAAGAGGATAACGTAAGGTGTCTATAAGAACAAACATTGCAACATGAAACCTTGATGATACAAGGACCTTCTGGAGCAAATGATATGTAGAGATCCAAGAAGAGAATAAGGGGGGGTAGTGGAGCGGGACTTTCACAGACTTTCATAGACAAAATGTCCCGTAGACATTTCAAGACATTTCGGATGAGTTATTATAGACAACATGTGTTCATAGACATTTTCAAGACATTGAGAG
>BEHA01043408.1:318834-351484 GCA_002897215.1 Eschscholzia californica subsp. californica | reverse complement strand
CAACCAACTAAGCTTAAGGGCCATGTTCTTTTCCAATTTTTATCTAATGGGTAATAATCTTCGTACTTGTTTAAACCTGCAGCGATATTCTTGGACGAGGATGATGTAGCAACGTACACAATAAAAACAATAGATGATCCGCGTACACTAAACAAAACCGTCTACCTGAGGCCACCTTTAAATATAATATCGCAAATGGAGTTGATAGGTATCTGGGAGAAGCTCACCGGAAAGAAACTAAACAAGACTTTTATATCTGGAGAGGACTTCTTAGCTACACTGAAAGGTACTATAAATATTATATGATGTAAAATAGGGAGTGTGTTGTTAACTTTCTGGTCATTCAACTCAAAACCAATAAATAAAAAGGGTGTAACCGTGTAACAACATTATTCTTGGTTACTAGATCACATTTTTTTTCTCTATGTGGGACTAATTTTATGTATCATTATTTTTCAGAAATGGATTATGCTGGACAAGTAGGAGTTGGTCATTTCTATCACATTTTTTATGAGGGTTGTCTTACCAACTTTGAGGTTGAAAAAGAGGCTTCCATTTTGTATCCTGAAGTCAACTACACGTCTATCGAGGATTATCTCAAACGCTACTTGTAGGTCATATATATATATACATAATTATATATATGTATGTGTGTTTGGTGTAATATGTATGAGAATAAGTTTGGTTGAATTTATGGTGTGTGGTACAAATAACCATTAATTCCTGGTCATGTGAAGCAACAAAATATATTGGAGATTAAGATTATCCTTCGAACAATGATGTTTGAATCAACGAATGTAAAATAATCATGTCTAATCAGCATATGAAAAAAAAAACTGGAAGCGAAAAAATTTGATTGATGTTAACGGCTTTTATTGTTACACACATGTTGCTTTCTAGTGTTGCTATTATGGGCTTTGCATAAATTGGCGAGTATAATTGACATCATAGGATTAAAAATCTAGTATGAAAATTGTTAGATATTGACGAGAACCAACAAAACTTCTATATTCTACCGGATCAGGCAAGAGTGAACCATCGTGAACATATAAATGAAAGTCAATTACCCATCACAATTCTGCTTAGATACTTAAAACAACACCACCAATATTACCAATATTCCGAAGTCTAACTCGACTCAATTAAGATCTCGAGTATATTTGGAAAAAAAAATGCACAACCTAAGGAAGACTACCTATATCAAACTGACATGGGTCAAACATCTAAGGGGCCTAGGAGGGTAGAACCAATTGGAAAGAGGACAGATCAACATGATTGATCTATAAAGAAAAGCGCACTTGTGGGATATTTATCACGGCTACTGAGTTAACTCAACCGTTGTAATTCGAAGAATACGAGGACAGCTATAGACGGAGCAGAAAGCTTGAAATGCAGTCATCAATAAGAGCAAAACAGCTGCCAGAAATGTGAGAATTCGCCATGACCCATATATATATGCCTTCATGAATTTCTTCAGCTTAACCTTCCACCTACAACTATAATACTTGTTCACATCTTCAATAGTCTTATCCAAGAAGGGAACTTTAGTCAACTTGAGAGACCTACACATTCCATTCCATAGTTTTGCAACTTCTTGATCACTCTTCAAATGACTCAGAAGAACCCCTTGTTGTCTAAGTAGTTTCGCATCCTCTTCTGTGTCTATTATCCCATTCATAAGTTCCGTATAACGCGTAAAAACCGCCATTGTCCCTGTTGTTGTTGCTTCATATGCCACTAGGTTTCTTAATACAGTCTCACTATTCACATCTAAACATAAGATAGGAAGGTGAAGTATAGCGGTTTTCTCGTCGAAACGAATTGATTCTATGTTACTATTTGTGGGCAAGCATCTAATACCAGCTTTATAGAGTTCTTCAACTGATGGGATATTGATTTCTTCCATTAATGGTTGTTTGTTCATGTATCGATCGTGGGTGGATTTCGATTCCTCATCTTCGGGTTTGATTTCTTCTTTATCTTGAGAAAACTTCATAAAATGTTGTATAGGTTGTCTCAAGAGAGCAAGACCCGGAATCCGACTGAGAACTGTCCATGGTAATTTGAATACTAATTTCATAGGTTTTGAGATTATGGTTTTCTTAAGTAAGAGAATCGGTCCTCTGTTTAAACTAGATATTAACTTCCATACCTCTTTAAAGAGTTGTTTAACATGACTTGAGTTTCCAAATGAATCATCTTTTCCATCTTCTTCACCCTTATTGTTTGTTTGGTCCTCTCCAAATTCATTTATTTCTTCTTGGTTGTCACCGTCTTCATCGTCAGTCGGTTTTGGGGGGATTAGCATATGATATAGAAAGTCAAGCAAGTGTGACCGGTTCGCGACTTGGTCAACGTTCAAAAAGAACTCTTCGTTAATCTTGATTGGGGATATCTCCTTAAACAAGCATATTAACAACGCGTAGAGTGCCTCGTTTGCCATTTCCAATGAAGAAAGTTGAATCTCTAAGATTTTTCTCATTAGAAACAAAGGGATTTGATTCTCAAGCATTATAATATCCTTAAGAATCATGTTATGAGCTGATTTTCTAAACCCGGATCTTGAATGGTTTAATAGATACGAAGACGAAAAGGATGAAAGCGTAGATGAAACTCTTGTAGCTAATACTACTTGACTCTCACTAGTACCTTCCAAAGACGATGAAGACGATCGAATGGCAGCAGAGATTTGAAGAAATTCAAGCAAGAAAGAAGCATCTACAGCCATAATCCAAGCAAGAGTTTCAGGTTTGAAATCAAGATACTTATGATAGCAAGAACGTATTTTCGAATCGAGTTTGAGGAAGTGGTCATGGACCAAGTGTTCAAATTTGATCAAACTAGTAGTACTACTAGTAGTTATGGTTTGGTTGTTGTTGTTATTATGATTATTCATGAGATGTTTTTGGGTTCTTTTGGCAGCAGAAAGCTTGTGTCTTGCCATGTCATGAAGGTCAGTCCTCCAATAATGGTATGGACCTAAAGAAACTTGATGAGGATAGAAACAATCAGGTTTGAAGGACATTAGAGGCTTGGGGACATTATAGATGCAAATGGGTAGATCATTGTCTTTGGAATCTCCTTCTCCTTCTTTTTCTTCTTCAAGACATCGACGAAGGTTGATGAGCCATTCATGATTCTTACCAGCATCATTAGTAGTAAAATTTGATACAAAATCCCAATTTGTAGCAGGTGTACTTGAGGATGGGTTATTGGTCATGGCTTCAACCTAGGAGGAGGAGGAGGAAGAGGAGGAGTTTGGAAGGGTAGATGAATAAGGAGAGAAGCATTTCAAACATGCATTTATGGGAACCATGAATGTGTATATGAAATGAAGTAATCTTTAAATATTAGATCAACTTGCACTTAAGTAATATTTATTCAATTAGTAGTATATTAATGGCAATGTGAGGCAGGTGATATGTGATTTCATGTACAATAATATTGCTACTTGGTCTAACTACCAGGCCAAAGATGACACAAAAAACAAAGATGACACAAAAAACTAAATTTCAATTTTGACATTCGTATGCTTCTCACGTTCTGTCAATAGCCAGAATATTGAAGAAGATTTGAAACGACATTTCCCATCTGAACTCAAATTGAAGTTTAGTCTTTTTGGGCCATCTTCGGACTTTGCAGTCCGGCCAAGTAGCATTATTATTTTAAAGTATATATATAGAGTACTTGAGGAAGACAATTCTACTTCACTATTTTACTAGATAAATCAAAATAACAAACTTACATTAGAACATCTTAGCCATCTTTCAACAAAAAAAAACATCTTAGCCATTTCTATATTTTTAAGAGAAATGCGAAAAGGTGAACCTACCTTGACTTAATCCTATGTGGAGTTACGCCAGAATCAAATGCACAATCAATTTTCCAAGCTCTAGGTCCCAACTTCTTTTTGGAGAGAACGATGGTTGATTGAATAAAAGATTTGGGTGTTTTGATAATGGTTGTTGATCTGGTTCAATGGTCCAAATCAAAACATAAAAGGAGGGACTGCTATCCATATATATTATTCATATGGACCGAAATGTAAACTTTTAAACAAACATTATTTGCCAAAATTTACACGTGGCTCGGTTAGGTTCACCTTTTCACCCTTTGTGGCATTTCTCTTGATGTTTCAATACATTTGTAATGACTATAGTTGTCAATATTTAAAAAATAAAAATAAATAAAGAACTATGCGTTAACATAGCGTTATTACGTTATCTGTCCAATAGATGTGACAATTTTATAGTGAATTCAATTTTAACCACCGACTTTGTTGATTTTGATCTGAATCATGTATGTGTTTTTCTCCTCTGCCAATCCAATGTAAATAGAGTAATGTTAGAGACTAAGTAAAACTAAACAGCTTTCAACAAAAAAATAAATAAAACTAAACAGACTCTGGACAGAACTCTTATGTGACTTGTCGTGATTTGTTACTACGATGATTCTTATTTACTAAACCACATTTGTTTTGGAAGTGTTCTTAGTTTTTCTTGTTAGCTTGATAAGCTAGGAAGAAGACATTTTGACATTTCATATTGAAGGTCTTTTTTTTTGAGTTAATTCCTATATGGCCCCCTATTTTGTGACCAGCTTCTTTTATGGCCCCATTTTTTTTGTAAATTCAAATATGGCCCCCTTTTTTTTGTAAATTCAAATATGGCCCCCTTTTTTGATGTAATTGTCCTAACTACCCTTCCTTTAAATCTTTTTTCAAAATAAAAAATAAAAATAAAATTATAATTCCACCTCATTTCCTCTCCACCACACATCTCTCTCCATGTCAACTCTCTCTCTCCACATCACCTCTCTTTCCAACTCACCTCTCTCTCTCTCTCTTTCTCCAACTCACCCCTCTCTCTCTCCAACTCACCTTCATCTTCTCCGATTGAAGTCGCCGGCCGGAAATTTTTCCGGTCGGCGACTTCGAGAAGATGAAGGTGAGTTGGAGAGAGAGAAAGGTGAGTTGGAGAGAGAGAGGGGTGAGTTGGAGAGAGAGAGAGGGGTGAGTTGGAGAGAGAGAGGGGTGAGTTGGAGAGAGAGAGAGGTGAGTTGGGAAGAGAGAAAGGTGAGTTGGAAAGAGAGAGGGGTGAATTGTAGAGAGAGATGTGGTGGAGAGAGAGAGAGGAGTGAGGTGGAAATAATTTTTTTTAAATGTTTTAAATTTAGAATTAAGAAGGGTAGTAATGACATTTACTTGAAAATAGGGGGCTATATTTGAATTTACGAAAAAAAGGGGGCCATAAAGGAAGTTGGTCACAAAGTAGGGGGCCATATAGGAATTAACTCTTTTTTTTTTTTACTGATTATTTCTACCATTTCAAAACTTCACTCCTTTTTCTTCTCTCTCTCTCTCTCTTTCTGCTCTCTCTCTCAATTCTACTAAATAAAGGAGGAGGAGGAGAAGGACTAGGAATAGTTAGTGGTGGATGGATCCGAATCCGGAGGGATCTCAAGAAATCGATCTCAAGAAGAAGAAGAAGAAGAAGAAAAGTTTGTGTTACCACCTCTTAGTCTTACTCTTCACTTTCATTTTCTTCCTCTCTATCTTTTTCTCCATCTTCTTCGCCGGTTTTTTACCTCTTCTGATCGACAAATTCTCAATTCCCACTCCCATCTCCCTCCCTTCTCACTGCAAGATCATCTCCTCAGGTTCTATTTCTTTTTTTCTCTCTCTAATCTATTCATTCTTAATTGCCTAATTATTATTGTTTTCATCTTCATTTCTTGTTTAGGGTTTTTTGTTTCTTCAAGTAAAATTAGTTCTCATTTGATTTGGTCTTTGATTATTCTGCATGCACTAGTGGAATTTGATCAATTGAAATGCAATAAACGGATTTTGTGAATCTCACTAGAGTACTAGACTGAATCTTATTCACTCTTTGGTCGACTCTAGATGAATATAGAAGCAAAAGCATTGTGCTGATGCTGCTTCATGAAACCACCATCTGGTCTATACCCCCATGTCAAATTTTGTGTCTCCCTTGTACTGATATGGTCGTGGGAGGGTGTGTCGTAAAGCAATCCCACCTTAGTGGGAGACGAACTGTGGTACCCCTTAGAAGAGACTAAAGACCCTTTCCTGGTGACGCATTTTTAAGTGCCGATGAGGCTCTAGGTCCCAAAGCAGACAATATCGCTAGCAACACAGAAGGCTGGTGGTCCGCAAAATCCTATAACGAAACATGATCTGTTGATGATTTTTCCAAAACGAATAGGGGAAATTCGGACATTATCACTAACACCTTAGAGACTGGTTCACACAAACTTATAACAGGATATGATTTTGTATGATTTTTTCAAACAAGTAGAGGAGAAACAAGTTCGAGAGTATTTCTGTTATTGCACTTTGCTCTCTTTAAATGGACCGGCTAGTTTCCTTCCGGTCCAGCATCCTGTATTCTCTTGCTGCACTCTTTTAGGCCACATTAGCCTTTTGACCAACAGATAATATCACATTCTTGTCTTATGTGTTAAGTTATCAAATTTCAGATGTCGCTATGACTCAGTTTCCTGAATGAGCTAATCTCGTTGATCTATAGGTGTGGACCTTAGGTCGTCCAAGGTGTGTGAGCTTGGAGTCCTCAACTATAAAGCCAAGAACGTATTTGACCCTTATGACAGAACCAAATTCCGATGTCGTTATGATTACTATTGGGCTTCAATATTCAAGGTGATGTAAACCACTTTTTTGACTCAGTTAATCAATGCACGTCATATGTTAAGTTTCTTAAGGTCGATGTAGTAGATGCTTCCCCTTATCAATTGACTACATGTTTGATTCCTAATACTTCTTTACTTTGTTCCTAATGTTTTCCTGTACCAATTTTGACTCTTCTTATTCACTACATCTTTTCCTTTACAATTTCCAGGTGCAGTTCTCCAAATTCAAAAAGTTCTTAACTGATCTCCATATGGAGATCTCTGAGGGTAGAGAGTGCAAATTCCAACGCCGATTCATGAAAATTGCATATTATATATTGAATATGATAGGACCATAGAGCTAACTATAGATCCTAGAGGATCATCCCCACCCCAGCCTCCAACGCTGCTGCACAATTACTTTTTGTTGTGGTAAAAATTATACAAATCTAGGGATTAGTTGATTAACCTATGTGTATTCGCAAGGTCAGGAATGTTATTTATTCTTACTGACCAAGATAATTTGATTCATGATACTATTGTAGTTCAGACATATGATACTACAACTTTTCTTCCATTTATAAGAAAATTGCTATATATCCTTTAGTTCGAAAAATCTTTTCCAAGCTTGCACATGAGGATTTAAACCAATCACGAAATAAGTATATGTACATTTAGGCAAGGAGTATCAACAAAAATCTGTGAAAAAATTCAATGCAAAAAAAAATCTGTAAAAAAAAACTCAGATTCTGAAGGTTAATCTCCGCACTTGATGCCAATGGTTTTTGACATATGGGATCACATGCATCAACACAGCCAAAATTGAAAATAGTATGAAGACATGCATGAGAGCAAATGTTTATTTGCTATTTTGTCGTCTATATCCCTTGGGTGGGTTATGTCGTTGTCACCTATGATTAAAGAAATCCAACAATCAACAATCTAATTTTAACTGGATGAAATGGAAACGTCAATCAGATCCCCAAATTTTTATGGCCAGAGAAAAGGTATTGTACTTAAAAATCACAATGATTCTGAAATGATCAACTTTAGAATTACAATCTTGTCTTTTGTGATAGAAGTTGTGTGCTTAGAGAATCTTTTGCAGAGTGACAAACCTTGTTATTTATTTTTCCTTTATAGTCGATTTTATATTAACGTGTTTTAAGTTTTAGCTTGATATATTGTTTGTTCTAGACTAGATTTTGGTTGAATTTTTCTTGAAGTGGGTGCTGTTTTTTGTAAGGGTAGATCTGTAATACTTCGTAGATATGTAGAATGGCTGTTCCTTTTTAATATTTCTTGACATGTCAGGTACAGATACTTGTATTTGTATCCGGGTTCTTATCAGATGCTCGTAATCATTTCACGGGGTATAATGTAGATTTCATATGTTCATATATAGCCGTATCTTCATGTTGGGATTTTTTTAGGTTTCCATATCCAATACTTTGTATTGGTGCTGGATATCGACACCCGTTGTCCATATTTCATAGACTTGTAGCCTTGATGGACTGTTTAGATCAATTATTATGGATGACTTGATTATGTAGGCCTAATTTCTTTTAGTGATCAAGTTCAGTCTTATAATATTTTTTAGGATAGAGTTGCATGTAATTATTTCTCCATATCTTGTAAAAAAGATAGGTTATAGAGGAAGATATTTTGCTGTTCCCAGCGATTATCTTTTGTTTTCTACTTTAATGTTCATACTTAGACTGGTTTTGCTTGCTCCTACTTTGAGCTTGCAACGTGGTTTTAGAGCATCTGGATAGGTGGTGAGACGTAGTATTGTAGGGAAGTTTACTAAAATTATTGGTGATTGCATCAAAGAGAAATTATGTAGATTTCTGCCCATAATGAGTGCGATCCAGATTTGGTCTTTCGGTCAACTTTAGCTGTTCAAGCAATCCGTTTTGCATATAAAGAAATTTCTTTACACAGATGAATATGAGCTTTAATCTGATCAATTTTTTTTAATCATTTTTTCAGGTTGAATACAAAGAACATACTTCGGGTCAAACACGAAATGCATTAGTTGAATCTCCTAAAGAGGCGCTACCAATTAATTGTAGACCTAGTTTTGGCACTGCATGGCTTACCAAAGATAAGCTTAAAGTATGCCATTGTACAAAGTCTTTCAATGGGCGCTCTTTGATTTTTATTCATGCTTCAAGGATGTTAGTTTTGTTTCTTTCACTCTAAATCTTGAATTACTAGAAAGTTCTCATAGTATTGCTACCTTTTAGGTCAATGGAACCTATAATTGTTGGTACACGCCGGGCACTTACAACGTGGATATTTTCCCGGACAGCGTCTTCAACTGTCAAGCTAAAGATCCTTCTCTGGTTGAAATGATACAAAGATATTATATACTGTAAGTGAACTAATCACTTCTTCTTTTCTTTATTATTTTACGTGTACAGTTTCCTACTCTGTCGCATAACATTGACATCTATTTGTACAGAAAGTTATGTATTTTATGAGGCCTTCAAATGTAGTAATGTGGAAGATCTGGAAGCTATTGAAGTATAAGTTAGAAAGTCATTAAAGAACCCACTCAAAGCATTGTATTTGTAGGATAGATGAACAAATTGAGATTCTTATTTATTTCAAGAGCTGGTAAAATAATTTTTTAGCTAGTTAACAAACAAAACCTTGTAGTCAACCTAGAGTTTTGTTCAACAATAATCTAGTAAATTTAAGCTGAAAATTTTGGTAAGCCAAATTTAGAGTACAGGATCTATGAAGTTGTCAAAAAATGAAAGCGAGATCCAAATGCAGCATGTACGGAGTAGTAGCGTTTCTTGGGACTGCGAGCATAACACTAGGATCCATCACATCATTAGCAAATGGTTATACAATAACTTCGTCATGACTAATGGGAAATAGGTTGATGGCTTTGGATATTGATTAGAAGCTAAGTATCCGTCCAGTACCTAAATTCAAGTAGAACTGGGAGTTCAAGTGTTAATACTCGTATAACAAGTAATCTAAATAAAAAAGGAAGCTTATCTAAGAAATCCCTAAATAGAAGGAAACTAAATCCAAATTAATAGTAGAAAATAGTATTCGTGAGCACAGTGATCCAAGCATATTCGTATAACTACATCAAATTCATTCCGTTTGTCATATAGACTGAGCAATTTACATGACCTTACTATTTTTTTTTTGGTTCAAGCAATTCTCAAGTAGTTGATCACCCGCCTGCTGAGAAGTTTTTAGTGTTTCCCTTGCTTCACCTAAGCATGTGTTTTGTCCTGCCCCTTGCATCATTGATGTTATAGGGATAGCTTGAACACATTGTTCCTGACCATCTTATAACGTCATGCTCATGTGGGGGAGGTTTGATAGTCGAGAACAGACAGACAAACTCACTGATATTATCTTTTGCTGGAAGTAGAAAGAACATCTTGTTTCTTCAACAAATTCCCTATCTACTAATAATTGATTATAATACCCTGGTGGCATCTTTTGCAGGTGGAAGAGGATGACAGGTTCCTTGTTGTTCTCCACCAAGCGGATACCTAAGCGTGCGATTCTCGAAACAGTAGTTGGGTTGGTAACTGGTATGTCGACCTCACTGATATCCATTATCTTGGTCAAAGTGCTGCAGATATCAAGGCTAAATAGAATTTGGGATTTGAGGAATCTTAGTCTACTTAGAGTCGTTGGGGTGTATATGAAACAAGTTTGTTTTCTTGTTGTGTACTTCTCTGTCGTGGGTTGGTTGACCATTCAGTATGGTAAGATGCTCGGCCTCCCAAATATCATCTTCGGTGCTTAGTTGAACCACAAACCCATCATTGTAAATCCCCTCGCCTATGCTATTCGTCGAAATATCAAAAGAAAAGTGTTAAAATATTTAGATTCTTGTCGTGGTTACTAATTGTGCTTGCGCGTAATGTTTGTGAACATTATCGAATGTTGTTGCCTAACTGTCTTTGTAGGTAGACATGTGCCTAGGTTTTTTTGGACGAGAAGAAATTGCAGTTTAGGGTTTCCTGTCAGAAAGAAAACAATAAAATTATGTATACCGAAGGCGACAGTGAGGTGCTATATAACGGCTGGGCTATCTGAATGTTGAGTTGAGGGTATTTGTGTGTTTTTCATACTGCCTCTCTTGAGTAGCAAGTGTTTTTCATACCGAAGGCGACAGTGAGTAAAGCGGATGGTTGGGCAAATCCCAAATGGCTGACTCAGGCTGGGACGGGTCCATGTAGTCAGACATAAAATAAGTCTGATTCAGACATCATCAAGAACAACCTTTAAGGTCTATTATACTCCTAACAAAACTAGTTTGATCTTGGGCGAGCTAGATCCAGACAATAAAAGAACACTACCTTAGTGTTTTACTTAAAGACTCAGTGGGGCGCACTTGGGTCTTCATTGACCCGAATATTCTATAAAGTACCCGTGTTACTTTTGCCCCTATCTACTTTCGCGCGAACTAGGGTCATTAACAGATTGCCAGTGTCGTCCACCACCCTTTGGTATAGCGGTTGGACACCCCTCTTAAGCCCATGAGGTCGTGGGATTGAGTCTCACTAGAAGCAGTTTGCCATCAAGATTTATCCCATGCAATTTAGACAATATATAAAGTAAATAATATAATAAATTTGTCGGGCTTTAGGCATCTTTCATGTTGTCAGGCTTTAGGCTTCTTTCATGTTTTCGGGCTTTAGGCCTTCTTTCATTATGGTTTAAATTAAGTGGTTATCGTGCTCATCACATCTTCATGATGTATCAATGCCTTGTAATGACTAATGTAGATCGTAGTCGATTTCTCAAAAAAAACACACAGATTGCCAGTGCCGACAATCTTTCAGAAAATATCCTTCTTCCAACTACTAGCACCACCACCGGCTGACCACCCACCTCCACCATAACAACTACTATTAGCTTCTCTCTCTCTCTCTCCGGTTGTGGTGGTGGGAGTAGAAGAAGTGGTTGGATGCTTGGGCCATTCCCTTGCAGGAAAGATAAAAAAGGGTCGTGTGCTAACGGACCCGCATGCTAATAACAGGTTTACCGGGTTCCTCTAGATATAAGTTATAACCCATATTTCGTGCAATAAACCATGGTGCTACAGCTCTCATCTCATGCAAACAAATACCAGTATAGCAAAAAAGGTCAACTACTTATACATTGTACACAGACGAAACACAAGAAAAAACCCTAGTGTCAAGTAAGCAATTCCTTTTATTTCCTTACAGATTATCTTCTTGTGTGTCATAGTCAGCAGACAAAAGATGATTAAGTGCAATTTTTGGCTTCTTGGGTTCTGATGAAATTCCCTCCAATTCATTGCTCTTTCTCTTTTGGTTTTCAACCTCGTGAACTTTATCTTCTTCTTCCACTTGTTCGCTGCCCGGAGTTATATCTTCTTTCAATTTCTCATCAGAAACTACTGCTTTGTCTTCTGAATCAGATTCTTGACTCTTGTCTTTGACATTTTGATCATTCCCTTTCTTAGCCAACTCCTCCAATTCTAAGAGACACGAACGCATTTCCTCGTCCTTTGCTAGATCAATAGGAGTCTTCCCTGCTTTAGTCTTGGCAGTAAAACTTGCACCTTTCCTAGCCAAATACTTGACAAGCTCCAAATGAGAACCTTGAACTGCAAAATGTAGAGGCGTGAAACCCTTGCGATTGGAAGCTTTGACTGAGACCCCCGATGAGAGAAGAGTGCGAACTACTTCCAAGTGGCCCTTTTGAGCAGCGAAGTGAATTGCTCCCATGTCATCCATAGCAGCAGCACCAACATCGGCCTTGTTCTTGCATAGATAAATTACTAGTTCTGTATGTCCAGCCCATGCAGCTAAATGCAGTCTCAAATTATTAATAGTCAGGTCAAGGAATAATAGCTTGTCTGGATTACAAATTTACAAGTTTTAAACTTATATATGTATACATATATATATATGGACCATGCCGTTTAGCTCCTTACAAAATGGTAGAGAAAGGCATAACATGCGCTGAAGCGCAGGTAATGTCGTAAGCGTGATATCGCTAATGAATGTCGCATTATACGAGTCCACTGTCTGATCTCATTAAAAACATAAGTCCCCTTTGTCAAGGTTTAGGGTTTACGGGCTCCCCTTAACCAAACGTACTGGTTTAGCTGCATGGGGCAAACATCCCACCAACTGATCTGACTCATATGTTTAGGCCTGGGTTTGTGTTTGTGAATGGCCGTGGCAACATTTTCCACTCTTTATCTTCGAAACCTCATAAGATTTAATACAGATGGATACTAATAACAGTGTGGCGAAGTCCATTGTTACATACACCACCGACATACTTAAATGTACAAGTTAAAGACCTTAAAGCTTAGGGGAAAACCATAAGCTATTTGTAAGGAATCGAATTCCTTATACTAATTTACGAACGAGAATCATAAGCATTCTAGGTTTAGCCAAAGAAGCCACAAAATGTTCCCCGCTAAAGTACTTTAGCTCTACTTGTGCAATCTCCATGTGCTTAAACTACGGGTACACTTGAGAATAGTCCACATAAGAGCAGGGTGAACTAGTAACCAAAACTATGATGTCTAGGTCTTCTCCACTCATTGTCATTTGGTTTTCAGTCGGATGACCACAAAGTTAACATGGTATCATAGACAAGTTCACATGTGATAGGTTTGAAAGCCACACATGTTCCACAATACCCATAAAGGAAAAAAAAACATGGTGTACAAGACAATTTGGGCTTATAACCCAGGTAACTAATTTCCAGGAAAACACAAGACACTTTTATATACAAACAATTGTCAGATACTAAACCCTAAACTATAAGACCTAATTTCAACATTCTATGAAAGACCTCAGCTCTTAATCAGAATAAATAAGGTTCTGCTAGTTTCTATCTTGAATAGTTGAAGTTAAGATAATATTGTAAATTGTAATCAACCCACTATTGTAAACAAATGGGTTCTTAAAAAAAACCCTAAAAAGATTGAACAACAATTCAACTTATACCCAGTAAGAAGAGTTAAACCCTAGAAATTGGAAGGATACGGGGTACGAGAGTGCTTATCTCTGGAATTGACAGATAGAGGATTAGAAGTGCATATGGTTTGAAGTGATTTCAAATCGCCTGATCTTGCTGCAACATGAAGAGGATCTTCACCAGCTCCATTTCCCTTTCTCTTATCTGGCTTCCCCATTTCCTTGCTTCTTTCACCTCTCTTAAGCCCTAACGATCAAGGCGCTGTGCGTTCCTATAGGGTCTCTCTAGGCACGAACGGTCCTTCTGAGTTAAATTTTGATTTAGGGTTCGTTTGTTACGCGGGAAAATAGACCGAGAAAGTTGGTTTTCACAGGTAAATCAAATTTTCACTGTTTGGTTCGACCACTCAAGTGTGAAAATTGATTTCCCGTTGGGAAAAAGAGTAGGAAAAAGAGATGGTTTATTTTACCACAAAAAATGTAATAAAACCCCTTTCTCATCTTCTTCCATCATTAATGTGTTCTCTCTCCTCTAGTTCCCGTAACTTTCTCTATCTCCTCTAATTCCCGTAACTTTGTCTCGCTCTAAAAAGACTCTTCTCTCTCTCTCAAGTCGTGATTGAACTCTTTCTATAACTCACACAATTTGTGAAACCTTGAATTGAAGATCTTCTCAATGAATCAATCTCAATGAAGTGAAATTTCTAGTTCAAATATCCAATCTTGAGTTGAAGATCTAGATATTCTTCTTTGAGAAACGAAAGAATTTAAAGTTCTTCAACAACAAATAAATTGGGTAGGAGAAATTTTATGGTTTGAGAAAAGATGGGGTTCGCTTAATGAACTAGAAAGATCAGATAATGGAAAAAATGAATAGGTCACTGAAATCTTACACTGACAAATCTTTTTGTGGTGATTTTGTCAAGTATTTCTGTAAAGAAATTCAGTATTAATGGATTCACAGTTTCATCGGATTCAAATGTAAAGAGACTTCTCATGTTTTCAGTGGGGGGTCAGAGTTTCGATTCCATTGAATTTATTGAAGAGGCAATGAAATCAATTGTTGATTTGGAGGGACCCCTAATTTGGGTAATTACAAATTGAGAAGATGAAAAAGTCATTTCTTCTAATCCTTGGTCAAACACAAACATTTAGATTTTTCATTAGAAAAAATGTGTTTTCTTTCTAATCAGAAAAATATGATTTTCACATCAAACATTTTCACACACATCAAACAGACCCTTAACATTTTTCTAAATTGGGATAACCGATATGAGACCTCAGTATACGATGAGCATGTGTTTACTACTGCTAGTGCAGTGATTGAAGACTCACTCCCCGATACAAAGTTGTGAAAATTCAAGAATTATAGATCATGTGGTAACTTTTTACTTAAAAACTCATTGCCTCCACATCTCGCACCATTAGAAGTTACCTCAAAGGCTCAAACATATACAAGGGAAGAACAAGAACCTCCCAATCTGACCCAATATTTTACTAGTGACCCTTGCAAATGAAGAACAAAATCATAATTGAATGGGACAAAATCCCTCAAACTTCAAATGGAGAGTCTTTCCTAGGGTTTGTATGGTTGTATTAAGAGACTTGATGATATTGATAATGTGAAACTCAAACTTTTTTTCTTCGTTAGTTATTACTGGAATTTTTTTGGCAAAAAACTCAAATATAACGAACATATTTCATGGCAAAGAGTTCGACAACGACAAGAAATTTCCTAACTAAACCGCAATATCTTTATGTATATTACTTGGCTTAGCGGGAAAGTTACAAAATTAAATTTGTAAAAACAATGTGACATAATAACTTCATTTTATGTTGCAGTTGTCTAAATTAAAATAGATTGTTCTTCGATGGTGCACAAATATAGCTAAACAAAACCCCATTATCATAGTGAAAGGATGTGAGATAACAAACAACTAAGGCAAAAAAGGATACTACAATTTGGTTATGCTAATTTATCTGCACAACGCTTATTCACCATCAGAAAAGACCGGAAATCCAGTAAGAAGGGTCAGGTAAGAGGCAACTAACATGCTAACAACAGCCTATTATGATTCACGAGGCAAAGAGCCTGTTCTCTTAGGTTACGGGAGCTAGTAGAGGTGGAGGAACGGGAAGGCTTGCTGGCTTGTGTGCTTTCCCGATTGAGGTTGATGGTTGCCTTCCTTTTCTTTTGTTGCTTGTGCCTGTTCCTTTTGTAATCGTTTGATTTCATACTTCTATAGCGAAAGTCAGTTTCAAGTATCAAAACGTCACATCTCAGGAGATCAAAAGGTAAAGTATTGTTGGAATCGGAGCCTATTTTGGCTCGAGCCGACTCGTCAAACTCAGAAACGGAACGCGCCATTGCGTTCGTCTTGTCGAGCTCTTCAATTTAGAGCCAAGAATCACTCGAATCCGATTCCGGATGAATGAGAAATTCAAGTTTAAAGTTTGGACAAAGATCGGTTAAATAAGGACTAAATCGTCAAAGAGGACAAGTCAAGTTGAGGGGCATTTGCGCGAAGAGGACGCGCTCAAATCTGAACGGCCAGCGTTCATCGCGCGGGTTTGCGCCAGATCCGACATCTGGTGTTCACTCCGCATTCGGGCACGCGTCAGGCTACCATCTAACGGTCGGTTAGCTCATCTGTGGGACAGCTTCAGGTTAATCCAACGGACCAAGATCTGGCCGAGTTTTTGAGCTCAATCTAATGGCCTAGATTCCACCCGAAATTCCCAGTTATATAACCAACTCTTCTCAAAGAGTTGTGTCCTTAAAAACCAAGAGTTTTGTCTCAAAACTCTAGAGATGTGTCCCCAAAACTCTAGAGATGTGTCCCAAACCAATGTGACCACTCAATTCCTATAAATACCACCCAAACTCACTTCATTTTTCATCAATTCAATTCATTCTCTTCTTCTCTTCTCTCATAAGCAATTAGAAATTTCTGGTTTGTCTAGAATATCTAATTAGCAAGTATTTCTAAGAGTTTTTGGTTAGACCAAAATATTCAGAAAGAGAAAGGAAAGAAGATTAAGTGACATTTGAATTTCCGAAGCATCCAGAATATCATCCGCATATAGTCCAAGAGCTCATACAACTTACAAAGGTTCGTCCGCTTTCAGAATATAGAAGTACCATCTTAAAATTCTGAAAGGTTAGTCGTTGTATCCCGAAGGCATTCACCCTAACGTTTGGTACTGTTACAGGGGTGTAAAAATGTCTTAAGGAAAGAGAATCTATTCTCGCCTCGACTACATTAACCGAAAGAAGGAATATTGATAAATCATTATTCTTCAACAATTTATCTCTCTATAAGTTAGAGAAAGGAAACTCTGACAGAGAGAAATCGACTTATCGATTAATAACCAGAGAAACAACAAGTACGTCATGGGCCACTAAGTATATGTTAGATGTAAATACAATATGATTCAACATATTTTGAAAGATGCAGAGTGCAACTGTTTTTGTGTTCAATATATTGACATTTGCTTAGTGTACAACGACTCTCATGAAGAAGAGGAATGTAGAGCAATCTTGCTAGCCCAACAATGGGTGCTGAAACTCAATTTTTTGAAAAATAATAGTAGAAAACAATGTAGAAATGGTGATCAACTATATACAAAGGTAAAAACACACAACTATCATTAGTCTGTAAATACTACAATTCAAGAGATTTTGTAGCTCAAGGAAATATTCGGAGATGCTTCTTTTTCTGTTTGTACATAGATCTAAAAACGTTGTTGCAGATATTATCATTAAAATTATACAAAATATGCAAATATTACCTCCACTTGGGGTGGTATTCTTGTTTTTTGTCTCAAATACTATCATTAAAACACAAACAATGCATATAACTTTATGGTGTGTTTGGATGGCGGAATCATGAATCCGCGGATTCATGAGTCCTTGGGATTCATGATTCCACGAATTCATGAATCCAAGTAATATTTTTTGGATTGTTTGGCAACTAAGAATCCTATGATTTATTATTATTTGAGTATTTTTAAACGTCTTTAGAAAAAATATGATTTTTGAAAAAAATAATTATTTTGAAAAAAAATAATTATTTAGTAGAAGGAAATATTTTTTTGTTGATTTTAAGTTTGAAATTTAGGTTCATTAATCCAAAATCCTAGTAAATCCTAGGGGGTAGGGTGGGATTTTGGTCCAATACAAATTTTGGAATTAGGAATCCTTAGGATTCAAGAGTCCCAAGATTCTTGGTAGCCAAACAGACCAAGGATTCATGATTCCTACCAAATTCCACTTTTGATAGGAATCCTACTTAGGAATCCTGCAACCAAACACACCATTAGTTTATAGTAAATAAATAGAAGTAGGTTTAAAGAAAAAGAAAGTTAGGGCGTTTATCACGAGTCCACCTCACTATAACTATTGTTTAATGAGTGTGTATGAATGAGAATATTATGCATAGTCAAATAGTAATAGTTTAGAACATCTTGGAGCAAAAAAAAAATTTGGAACATGGACAGGGGATTTGCTTATGCGGTTTTGGTGGGTCATATGATGAATACTATTAATAAAAAAATATGCATTTTGTGTCCGATTGGAATATTTGAAAATCAATTAGCTGTTCCGCCAGCCACAAAAGATTTTCTAGTAAAATGAACGGATATCATATGTTTTCTGATAGGATTCTTTTGAGTTAGTTTACGTACATGCACCTATATTTGACATGTTTATTTCTTCTTTCGTGTGTACAAACTTAGGTTTTTTCAATGCTTTCAGAGATCTAGGTCTGTCAATTGATGAAGAAAATTCTAGATGTACATACTAGCAAATTTGTATTTTTTTTTATAAATGACTATTAGAAATGAGATAAAACCTAAAAAATACAGTTCTGCCAAATAGATATATAGTATGTACACATATCACCACTGATTGATGGATATATGGTATGTACACATAGCATTACCAATACGTTTTAATTGTTAGTGTTAGGAACACACTCGGCTAGGGTTTCTCGGCAGAGAAGAAGTGAAAGAGGAAAGAAGAATAAAGGATATACAATTAGGGTTTCGTTTATTAGAAGTCAACAGAAGTCATAAGTCAACAGAAGTCATAAGTCAAGGCAGACTGCACCGTGTCTATAGGCACCCCACCTGTGTAAATAACAAAATTAGAATTAGTTAGTTACTCTAATACCTAATTCTGTTTCTTCTCTTTCTCTCTAATTGTACTTAGTATAAATAAAGACTGTAGCTAAGGAAGAGATTAAGATTGAATAAAATTGAAGTTTCTAGTTGAGAAAACCTTACATTTCAGAGCCTTTCTAGACAAACATGGTATCATTTTCAGGAGCTCTTGTCCTTATACTCCACAACAAAATGGGAAGGCAGAAAGGAAACACAGACATATCACAGAATTGGGTAATACAGTATCTTTTCTTTGCTCCTTACCAAAACATCTATGGTTTGATGCCTTTAGCACTGCTGTCTTTATTATAAATAGACTTCCTACTCCCACACTTCAGGGTCTCACACCATTTGAGATACTATTTCATATACCCCCTGATTATACAAACCTTAGGATTTTTGGATGTGCATGCTATCCTCATCTAGGTGAACTCAGAAAAGACAAACTTAGCCTCAAAAGTGTACAATGTGTCTTCTTAGGCTACAGTCATGAGCATAAAGGATATAGATGCTATGACCCTGTAACAAGAAGACTATATGTGTCTAGACATGTAAGTTTTGATGAAAGCCATTTTCCTTATGCTAACATCACTAACAAACAGTCTAGGTGTGATCAAATTGTGGAACCACCTATTTCATTGCCTCTACCATCTATTGACCCACCTCATTCCTTTAGGCCTGAACTAGGTACACCCAGTAATATCACTAGTACACCAGCTAGTTCAGGGTCAGGATGCATGACTTCTCATGAGATAGGGACATCTAGTCATAATACTAGCCCACCAGCTATCACACAAGTACCATCACAATCTTACCAATCAGAATAGGTGGTCACTAGAGGCAGAAATGGCATTGTCAAACCTAAGCAGCTTTCAGCTGACTTTGTGGCCCATTTCACATCACCTCACACTTTGGATGTTGCATATCTATCTATACTTCAACTTCCCACTGAACCCACAACTTATAAAGAGGCAGCAAAGAGTATTGAGTGGTGCAAAGCAATGGATGATGAATTTCAGGCACTACAACTCAATAAGACATGGTCTTTAGTACCTTTCAACAGCAATATGAACATCTTGGGATGTAAATGGGTCTACAAGTTAAAACAAAAGAGTGATGGCTCCATTGAGAGGTACAAGGCAAGACTTGTTGCCAAGGGGTTCCATCAGCAGGAGGGCATTGACTACTCTGAGACATTCAGTCCAGTAGTCAAGGTAAACACCATTAGATTGGTTCTCACAATAGCAGTCACAAAGTCTTGGTACATCAGACAACTGGATGTATCAAATGCTTTCCTTCATGGACAATTAGAAGAGGCAGTGTATATGGTGCAGCCACCAGGGTTTGTTCAACCCCAAAAGGAAAATTATGTGTGTCATCTGCACAAAGCTCTTTATGGTCTTAAACAGGCTCCTAAAGCTTAGTTTCACAAATTTGCTACCTTTCTGGTTGGATATGGGTTTCAGAAAAGTACCACTGACCACTCAATGTTTGTCTATCATGTGAAATCAGACACAGTGGTACTTCTCCTATATGTAGATGACATAATCCTCACAGGGAGTTCTCAATCTCTCTTATCACAGCTTATTGCTGATTTAAGTTCAGTCTTCAAGATGAAAGACCTTAGGCATAGAGGTTTCTCATGGAAAGTCTCCCAATAGTATGCTACTTACACAAAATAAATATACCTTGGAACTTCTTCATAGAGCAAAGTTACTGGATTCCAAACCTTCCAAGTTACCAGTTTCCAGTGGACAGAGAGTTTCTCTCCTTGATGGTATTGAACTATCCTCTCCAACAGAATATAGAAGCTTAGTAGGAGGACTCCAATACCTTACTTTGACTCGGCCAAACATCTCCTTTGCAGTCAATTATGCAGCCCAATTCATGCATAAACCATCAGAAGTTCATATGAGTATTGTGAAAAAAATCTTAAGATACTTAAAGGGGTCTATTGGCTCAGGTTTTCGACTCTCAGCAGGTGATATTACTACCCTAACAGCCTACTCAGATTCAGACTGGGCTGGTTGTCCAGACTCGAGGAAATCCACAGGAGGATACTGTGTCTTCCTTGGTTCGAGTCTCATTTCATGGAGTTCGAAGAAACAAGTAACAGTAGCAAAATCGTCTACAGAAGCCGAATATAAAGCCCTATCGACAACATCTACTGAGATGGTTTGGTTATCTTACCTTCTGGATGAACTTCACTGTTCGATGAATCGCCCTTTTTTGCTCTACTGTGATAATGTTAGTGCGAAGTCTCTCGCCTCGAATCCAGTGTTCCATGCTCGAACCAAGCACATAGAAGTCGATTTTCACTACGTTCATGATTTGGTAACCAGTGGAGTTGTGGTGGTTCATCACATCTCAACCAAAGAGCAGTTGGCTGACATCTTCACTAAAGGATTACCTCTTGACTTGTTTCATCATCTTCGTAGCAAACTAATGGAGTTTCTCTCCACATCAACCCCATTGGTTTGAGGGGGGATGTTAGGAACACACTCGGCTAGGGTTTCTCGGCAGAGAAGAAGTGAAAGAGGAAAGAAGACTAAAGGATATACAATTAGGGTTTCGTTTATTAGAAGTCAACAGAAGTCATAAGTCAACAGAAGTCATAAGTCAAGGCAGACTGCACCATGTCTATAGGCACCCCACCTGTGTAAATAACAGAATTAGAATTAGTTAGTTACTCTAATACCTAATTCTGTTTCTTCTCTTTCTCTCTAATTGTACTTAGTATAAATAAAGACTGTAGCTAAGGAAAAGATTAAGATTGAATAAAATTGAAGTTTCTAGTTGAGAAAATCTTACAGTTAGTCGTTTCGTATCAAAATATAGTAGATCAATTGGATAAGATGTTCTTAGGAAGCTTCTTAGTTTGATTTATCCAATAAAATAATGAAGTAGAAAACCCTTTTTTATGTTAACATACATAAATAATAATTACAATCATGTTGATCAAAGAGACTAATACATAAAATTGTAATTTAAAGACAATCATGTTGAAATTCACATGTTGAGTGGGTTAGTATGGATGGTGGACTTAAAACATGTGAGTTATGACCTATTTGATGAACCTTGTGCAATTTCTCAAGTGAATATAGAACAACAAATCAACAATCCTATATAATTAAGTGAGAGTTGATCTAATATTTTAAGATTACTTGAGTTCATATACACATTCATGATTCCCATAAATGCATGATTGAAAAGTTTCTCTCATCACTCATCTACCCTTCCAAACTCCTCTTCCTCTTCCTAGCTAGGTAGAAGTCATGACCAATATCCCATCCTCAACTAGTACACCTGCTCCAAATTGGGATTTTGTATCAAATTTTACTACTAGTGATCCTACTAAGAATCATGAATGGCTCATCCACTTTCGTCAATGTCTCGAAGAAGAAGAAGAAGGAGAAGGAGATTCCAAAAACAATGATCTACCCATTTGCATCTATAATGTCCCCAAACCTCTAATGTCCTTCAAACCTGATTGTTTCACTCCTCATCAAGTTTCTTTAGGTCCATACCATTATTGGAGGACTGACCTTCATGACATGGGAAGACACAAGCTTTCTGCTGCCAAAAGAACCCAAAAATATCTCATGAATAATAATAATAACAACAACCAAACCACTACTAGTAGTACTACTAGTTTGATCAAATTTGAACACTTAGTCCAAAACCACTTCCTTAAACTCGATTCGAAAATACGTTCTTGCTATCATAAGTACCTTGATTTCAAACCCGAAACTCTTGCTTGGATTATGGCTGTAGATGCTTCTTTCTTGCTTGAATTTCTTCAAATCTCTGCTGCCATTCGATCGTCTTCATTGTCATTAGAAGGTAGTGGTGAGAGTCAAGTAGTATTAGCTCCAAGAGTCCCATCTACGCTTGCATCCTTTTCGTCTTCGTATTTACTAAACCATTCAAAATCCGGGTTTAGAAAATCAGCCCATAACATGATTCTTAAGGATATTATAATGCTTGAGAATCAAATCCCTTTGTTTCTAATGAGAAAAATATTAGAGATTCAACTTTCTTCGTTAGAAATGGCGGACGAGGAACTCTACGCGTTGTTAATATTCTTGTTTAAGGAGATATCCCCAATCAAGATCGACGAAGAGTTTTTCTTGAACGTTGACCAAGTTGCAAACCGGTCACACTTGCTTGACTTTCTATATCGTATGCTAATCCCCCCAAAGCCGACCGACGATGATGACGATGACGACCAAGAAGAAATAGATGAATTTGGAGATGACCAAACAAATAAGAAGGGTGAAGAAGATGGCAAACATGACTCATTTGGAAACTCAAGTCATGTTAAACAACTCTTTAATGAGGTATGGAAGTTTATTTCTAGTTTAAGCAATGGACCAATTCTCTTACTTAAAAAAACCATAATCTCAAAACCTATGACATTAGTATCCAAATTACCATGGGAAGTTCTCAGCCGGATTCCGGGTCTTGATCTCTTAAAACAACCTATAGAACATTTTATGAAGTTTTCTCAAGATAAAGAAGAAACCAAACCCGAAGATGAGGAATCAAAATCCACCAACGATCGATACATCAACAAACAACCATTAATGGAAGAAATCAACATCCCATCAGTTGAAGAACTCTATAAAGCTGGTATTAGATTCTTACCCACAAATAGTAACATAGAATCAATTCGTTTCGACGAGAAAACAGCTATATTTCACCTTCCTATCTTGTGTTTAGATGTGAATAGTGAGACTGTATTAAGAAACCTAGTGGCATATGAAGCAACAACTACGACAGGGACAATGGCGGTTTTTACGCGTTATACGGAACTAATGAATGGGATAATAGACACAGAAGAGGATGCTAAACTACTTAGACAACAAGGGGTTCTTCTAAGTCATTTGAAGAGTGATCAAGAAGTTGCAAAACTATGGAATGGAATGTGTAGGTCTCTCAAGTTAACTAAAGTTCCTTTCTTAGATAAGACTATTGAAGATGTGAACAAGTATTATAGTTGTAGGTGGAAGGTTAAGTTGAAGAAGTTCATGAAGGCATATATATATGGTTCATGGCGAATTCTCACATTTCTGGCAGCTGTTTTGCTCTTATTGATGACCGCATTTCAAGCTTTCTGCTCCATCTATAGTTGTTCTCGTATTCTTCGAATTCCAACTGTTGAGTTATTGCATAACTAGGATCAATAGTCGTGATTAATATCCCACAACTGCGCTTTTCGTTATAGATCGATCATGTTGAAGGGTCCTCATTCCATAATTGGTTCCACCCTAGCTAGCTAGGGGACGCTTAGACGTCTGATCCATGTTTACTGCTAGCCTCAGGCCGCGTTTTTTTTTTTTTTTTTAAATTTCAGATATGAAATCTTCCTTGAGATCTTAATTGACTCGAGTTAGAATTTAGAATATTTGTGTTTTATCTATGTGGCTATATCGTATAAATGTCTAAATTGTGATTGATTTTTAGTATTAATGCAGACTTGTGATGGGTAGTTGACTTTTATTTCTATTCTATAAACAAATGTCTAGTTGTGTTGATCCTCAATAACCCAAATCAAGGGAAGAGAATATGTCTAATGCTCAAAAACTGATGCCTCATGCTCTTAGTCACGGTTTGTCATATCAGTTTATAAAAATAACCGGTTCAAATACTTCCTACTTCTCTGATAATCCATTTTGGGTAAATTGGAATGGTCGCTTATATATTTTATTTTTCTGAAAATTTTGTGTGTTAGATGAAATAATTGCTTTCTTGAGTGACAGTAGGGTCTTAAATTATGGAGTAATGCTAGGGAACAAGAAAAAGTAGGTAGACTCATTCTATGTAGCTTGGGTAATTTGCAATTGGGTAGATCAAAATCTTGGGAAACACAAATCACAATAAATTTACCACATAAGATTTCTGCGAAGAATTGTCTAATTTTCTTTGGGTGGGTTTGTAGGGGCTACAATAAAGTTAAGTAACAGATGACTATGTATTTTGAAAGATGTACATCAGAACGGTATTTGTGTTTCATACGTTGACTCGCGTAAACATACAAAGACTTTGATACACAATAAAGAAACTATGCACTGTGCAAGATGTATAATGTTCTATGCACTATGCATTGTACATCTAATATTTTGTAATATAAAAACGAGGAATATTTACATAAAAGAGTTTATGTAATATTACATACAACAAATTTCATCAAAAAAAAAAAACATACAACAATATTAGTATATAAAGAAAAAGTTATAAATCAAAACATACAATTTTTTGTTGACTCAAAAACTTTGGAGTTAACTTTTTGAATGTTCGTCTCATTTTTTTTCCGAAGATATTGGACTTTTCCCATTCTTTTTGGACCTTTTATCCAACCCCTAATTCTACATATTCACATGAAATTGTGGTTTTACTTTTTTCTCTTTTTAAGATGTATGGTTTACCCCACCTAGCTACCAATAACCGTGCATGTTTAACATTCTAATTTTATTAAGGCAAAAGTCTACGTCCTTCAACTTAAATCGAGTGAAGAAGAGGAAAGTGGAGCAATCTTACTAGCCCACCGATAGACTTGAAACTCAATTTTTTGAAGACAATACTAGAAAACAACGCAAAATAGTGACCAAAGCTATACAAGGTAAAAAAAAGCAACACTAATTGCCATGTAAATGCTTCGATTCAAGAAATTTTGTAGCTCATGAAAATATTTGGAGCTATTTCTTTGTGTACATAGATATGAAGACGTTGTCGCGGATACTATCATTAAAAAGACAAGATTTGCAAATACTACCTCCAATGGAGATGATATTCTTATTTTATTTTTTTTGTCTTACCCCTCAAAACAGTATATAAGTTATAACCCTCGTTTATAAATAAGTAGAGGCAAGTTAAAAAAAAATGGGGCGTTTATCACGAGTCGACCTCACTATAAGTATTATTTAATGAGTGCTTGTGAATGAGAATATATTATGTAGAGTAGTAGTAGTCTAGAACATGGAGTTTCAAGAAAACAAAAGTCTAGAACATGGAGAGCTAATTTGGCTTATGGGGTTTGGTGGGTCTCAGTGGTGAATACTAGTAATAAAAAAATTTGCAATTTGTGTCCCATTGGAATTTTTGAAAGTCAATTAGCTGTTTCTCCAACCACAAGAGATTTTCCAGTAAGTAATTGGATGTGATATGTTTTCTCAAGTGATTCTTTTGAGTTCTTTTTGTTGTAAGGATTACTTCCAAAGTTCCACCTATATATGGCATGTTTTTTTTTTCTTTCTTAGTCTACATACCTCTAGGTTATAGACTTTGAAAGACCAGCCTTAGTTTGTAATCTTTATGTGAATTTTCAAGAGAATTTGAAATAAGATAAAAACCTAACTAGCACAGTTTCGCCAAATAGATACGTATGTGCAAACTTATCATGTCAGGTCGATAGGCGTAGCACCACCAAATGATATATATATATAGTATGTACACGTACACTACTGATTTGTTTTATTTGTTAGTCGTTCGTATCAAAATATAATAAAATTGGCTAAAATGTTAATTCATTAGGAAGTTCAATCCAATAGAATAATAGTGAAGTACAAAAACCTTTTTTATGTTAACATAACATAAATAGTAATTACAATCATACTGATCTAAGAGACTAATTGCCAATACATAAAGTTGTAATTCTAAAGACTACACAGTCTGAAGATGGGCCAAAATGACTAAACTTCAATTTGAGTTCAGATGAGAAATGTCGTTCCAGATATTTCTATGTATTCTGATTATTCACAGAACATGAGAAGCATATGAATGTAGAAATTGAAGTTTAGCCGTTTTTCGGGCCATCTTCAGACCTAGTAGTAAGACCAAGTAGCATTATTGTACATAAAATCACATATCGGCTGTCTCACATGTCATTAGTATACTAATCCAATAAATAGTAATTAATTAAGTACAAGTTGATAAAATTTAAAGATTACTTCAGTTCATATACACATTCATGATTCCCATAAATGCATAATTGAACCCCCTTCTCTCCTCATTCATCAAACTCTTGCTCCTCCTCCTAGGTAGAAGCCATGACCAATAACCCATCCTCAACTAGTACAGCTACAAATTGGGATTTTGTATCAAATTTTACTACCAGTGATGCTGCTAAGAATCATGAATGGCTCATCAACCTTCGTCGCTGTCTCGAAGAAGAAGAAGGAGAAGGAGATTCCAAAGACAATGATCTACCCATTTGCATCTTTCATGTCCCCAAGCCTCTAATGTCCTTCAAACCTGATTGTTTCAATCCTCATCAAGTTTCTTTAGGTCCATACCATTATTGGAGGACTGACCTTCATGACATGGGAAGACACAAGCTTTCTGCTGCCAAAAGAACCCAAAAACATCTCATGAATAATCATAATAACAACAACCAAAACCAAACCACTACTAGTAGTAGTACTAGTTTGATCAAATTTGAACACTTAGTGCATAACCACTTCCTCAAACTCGATTCCAAAATACGTTCTTGCTATCACAAGTATCTTGATTTCAAACCCGAAACTCTTGCTTGGATTATGGCTGTAGATGCTTCTTTCTTGCTTGAATTTCTTCAAATCTCTGCTGCCATTAGATCGTCTTCATCGTCTTTAGAAGGTACTAGTGAGATTCAAGTAGTATTAGCTACAAGAGTTCCGTCTACACTTTCATCCTTTTCGTCTTCGTATTTATTAAATCATTCAAAATCCGGGTTTAGAAAATCAGCTCATAACATGATTCTTAAGGATATTATAATGCTTGAGAATCAAATCCCTATGTTTCTAATGAGAAAAATCTTAGAGATTCAACTTTCTTCATTAGAAATGGCGGACGAGGAACTCTATGTGTTGTTAATATTCTTGTTTAAGGAGATATCCCCAATCAAGATCGACGAGGAGTCCTTCTTGAATGTAGACCAAGTTGCGAACCGGTCACACTTGCTTGACTTTCTATATCATATGCTAATCCCCCCAAAACCGACCGACGATGAAGACGATATTGATGACCAAGAAGAAATAAATGAATTTGGAGAAGACCAAACAAACATGAAGAAAGGTGATGAAGATAGCAAACATGACTCATTTGGAAACTCAAGTCATGTTAAACAACTCTTTAAAGAGGTGTGGAAGTTTATTTCTAGATTAAACAGAGGACCAATTCTCTTACTTAAGAAAACCATACTCTCAAAACCAATGAAATTAGTATTCAAATTGCCATGGACAGTTCTCAGCCGGATCCCGGGTCTTGCTCTCATGAAACAACCTATACAAAATTTTATGAAGTTTTCTCAAGATAAAGAAGAAATCAAACCCGAAGATGAGGAATCGAAGTCCACCAACGATCGATACATGAACAAACAACCATTAATGGAAGAGATCAATATCCCATCAGTTGAAGAACTCTGTAAAGCTGGTATTAAATTCTTACCCACAAATAGTAACATAGAATCAATTCGTTTCGACGAAAAAACCGCTATATTTCACCTTCCTATCTTGTGTTTAGATGTGAATAGTGAGACTGTATTGAGAAACCTAGTGGCATATGAAGCAGCAACAACTACGACAGGGACAATGGCGGTTTTTACGCGTTATACGGAACTAATGAATGGGATAATAGACACAGAAGAGGATGCTAAACTTCTTAGACAACAAGGGGTTCTTCTAAGTCATTTGAAGAGTGATCAAGAAGTTGCAAAACTATGGAATGGAATGTGTAGGTCTCTCAAGTTGACTAAAGTTCCCTTCTTGGATAAGACTATTGAAGATGTGAACAAGTATTATAGTTGTAGGTGGAAGGTTAAGTTGAAGAAATTCATGAAGGCATATATATATGGTTCATGGCAAATTCTCACATTTCTGGCAGCTCTTTTGCTCTTATTGATGACTGCATTTCAAGCTTTTTGCTCCATCTATAGCTGCTCTCGTATTCTTCGAATTCCAATGGTTGAGTTAACTAAGAACTAGGATCAATAGTCGTGATTAATATCCCACAACTGCGCTTTTCATTATAGATCGATCATGTTGAAGGACCCTCATCATCCTTGGTTCCACCCTAGCTAGCTAGGAGCCGCTTAGACGTTTGATTCATGCCTGTTCCATATAGGTACTCCTAGCTTAGGTTGTGTTTTTCTTTTCTTTCTTTTCTTTCTTTTTTCTTTTTTTAAGTTTTAGACGTAATCCTCATCGAAATCTTAATTGAGTTGAAGTTAGACTTTAGAATATTTGTGTTATATCTATATGTCTATATCATATTAATGTCTAAATTATGATTGATTTGTAGTATTTATGCAGACTTGTGATGGGTCAATGACTTTCATTTTTATTCTATAAACAAATGTGTTGATCCTCAATTACCTACCACAAGGAAAGAGACTATGTCTGGACACTGAAATAAGGCTGGAAGTATAAATTGTATATTCTTGCCATCTTGGCATCTTGAAGTTCATGTACCTTTGTCACATGTTGAAAAAACTGATCATTTATGCTCTTAGTCACGATTTGTCATATCAGCTATAAAAATAACGGGTTCTATTACTTCCTACTTGTCTGATAACCCGTTTTGGATAAACTAGAATGGTCGTTTACATATTCTATTTTTCTGAAAATTTTGTGTGTAGATGAAATAATTGTTTCTAGGGTCTTAAATTCTAGAATAACGTCAGGGAACAAGAAAAAGTAGGTAGACTCCCCAGAAATTCTATGTAGTTTGTGTGATTTGCTATTGGGTAGATCAAAATCTTTGGGAACACAAACCACACCAAGTTAGCCACATAAAATTTCTGCCGAAAATTGTCTAATTTTTCTTAGGGTGGGTTTGTCGGCGCTCCAACAAATTACCATAGCCTGCCCTCACTCTTAAGTCTTAACGTCCCCACGAACTGGCCCGTCTAAGAGCAAACTCGGACTAGTCTTGATCTATGTTGGGCTTGACCAACACGAACTGAAGCCAATTTGAGTGCCCTCGAACTGCCTTCTCAGTGGGCTTTAGACTGCCAGTCTGAGGCCTATGAAGAGTGCCAAGAGAGAGGCGAGCCAAGAGCAAAACGGCGGCGGGTCGCTTTAGACACCCCTTATTTTTATTTTATTTTTTGTTGAAAAGCATCCTTTATCTTATTCCCTTCCATATATTTTGTAAAATTCAAATAGCAAAGCATATTTATGGTATGGGCCTCTTTTCTTGGAAGGTAGGCAGCCAGTCACTTTCAACAGTGGCAGCTTTGGATTCTTCCTTCCCTTGTAAGTTCTACAAAGACTTGTTCTTATTTTGCTTTGTTTTTAAGAATTAGCCACATTAATTTCAGCAATATTGCAATAATAAAGTCTGGGTTCTTCTTCTTCTTATTCTCTCTTTCTCTCTGTCTCTGTCTCTAAAAGTTAGGCTAGAAAATGGAGGAGCGTTATGAGGCAGTGAAGGAACTAGGGTCAGGGAATTTTGGGGTGGCAAGGTTGGTTAAAGACAAGACCACTAAAGAGCTTGTTGCTGTCAAATACCTACCAAGGGGGAAAAAGGTATTATAACACTCACCTTAATCTTCCTCAATTTTCATTAAATTTGTTGATTAGTATTTTGTTCAAGTATAACTATATTTTATGTATAGGAAGTGTGGTTAATTGTTTAGTTGATCAGAACAAGGGTATTATCTATCCTATTGAGTAACTATGGTCTAATGATTTGTTATGTTTTTTTTGTTTATTTGATAATTCATTTTGTTTGAGATAATCAGATAGATGAGAATGTTCAGAGGGAAATTATCAACCATAGGTCGTTGAGGCATCCGAATATTGTTCAGTTCAAGGAGGTAAGAATGGATGAGTACAAAGCAAGCTTGTTGATTGACCTATTTGTTTGTTAATTGACTTTAGTGAGATTTCTTACTTAGGGGCATTTGTTGGTGTTAGACCCACATTGGTTGTGGGAGGGGGTAGTGGTCACCTTTTTAAGTGTGAGAGAATGTCTTACGTTTTGTGCAATTCTACTTTGGGGAAAGTAAGGCCCATGGACCACACCCACAAATGGTATCAGAGCCGAGGTTTAACAAAGTCTTTCAGGTCCCATTTTAGAGGGAAAGATAGTCTTCCAGGTCCAATATGCGAAAGGAGATATTGTTGATGGCAGCCCCACATTGGTCGTGAGAGGGCTTGGTGGCCACTTTGTAACTGTGAGGGAAAGCCTCACCTGTTGAGCTAGCTTTTGGGGTGAGATAGACCCAAGAGGCCGAGACCACTTGGAGGCAAGTAAGTCTCGTGAACCACACCCACAATCACAAATATCTGAGCCCAACTGCCTACATTTACCGAAGTCATTTAGGTCTCATGTAGAGGGGAAGATAGTCTTCCACATCCTATGTGTGAAGGGAAAGATCGTTCGTGTTAGTCCAAAATTATTGGTTGTGGAAGGGGGTGATAGTCACTTTATAAGTGCAAGTGAAAGTCTCACCTCTTCAGCTACTAGCTTTTGGGTTGAGATAGGGGCCAAGACCACTTGGGGTCAAGTAAGGCTCGTGGACAACATTGACTATCCCTAGGTAGAAACGGTTGTTTATCAAGTCATTCTACCCGTGCAAATGATTTTCACGAGCACAGAGCGGATTTTTGGAGAAATATGTAGCTACCTTGTTAAACCGAGAGTTTTCCTACGACTGTTGTTTCGAGCATTTGCTTAGAGTATGAAAATTGTAGAAGCTCGTTTTTCTTCAAGCTACCCATGGTCTTCAAGTCGGGAAACTTAATCTGAATTCTGTTTAATCAACTTGTTATCAAAATGTTCATCTGTTTTTGAACAATGAGAGAATTTTTTAACGGTTACATAAGTTTTGTCGAATATGATAAGACTAAATGTGTTACCTTTTAGAGGATGGGAGTAAGTTAGGTCGTATTAAAACTCATATCTACGTGAAAATGAGGAGGGGGGGAATGTGAATACTATCTTCTTTCAGGTATTGTTAACTGAAACACATTTAGCAATTGTAATGGAATACGCAGCTGGTGGGGAACTTTTTGAGAGGATATGTAGCGCTGGACGGTTTAGCGAAGATGAGGTATTTGAAACAAACTTTATTTATCTTCGTGTCCACAGTTGATTACCTTCTCCTGTCTGCTCCTCTATGTCTTGTTTCTCCCGTTTGATCAAATTGAATATCTTTATACAGGGAAGATTTTTCTTCCAACAGCTGATATCAGGAGTCAGCTATTGCCACTCTATGGTACTACCACACTTCTCTTTGTCTTGACTTACGTTTTAGACTAGAACGTCCTTTCTTTTCATGAAACACAATGCCGACACCTCTCTTTTATTGCAGGAAATTTGTCATAGGGACTTAAAACTAGAAAATACGCTCTTGGATGGAAATGCAACTCCGCGCCTTAAAATATGCGACTTTGGTTATTCCAAGGTCGGTAGTTCCTGGCTATTGATTTTATTGTATGTGGAGTAAGAACTTTCTTTTGCAAATATTATATTGGTTGCTTCCATTTTCAGTCTGCTTTGTTGCACTCACAACCCAAATCAACAGTGGGAACTCCGGCTTACATTGCTCCCGAAGTTTTGTCACGGAAGGGGTATGATGGCAAGGTATATACTTTCTCCTTTCTAAATCGTTGTTATCTTGTGTACTATGCCTAGGTTATTTAAGGGAATTGCTCTTGAGGGAACTCAATTAACTCAAGTGTACATATATGGACAGAATACCTGTTTTCTTGACTGACTAACCAGTACTGTCCTCAACTCTTGTTTTTAACACGTTTACGTGAAAATTTTCAATTTCCAGATAGCGGATGTTTGGTCCTGTGGTGTCACACTGTATGTTATGTTGGTAGGAGCATATCCATTTGAAGATCCCGAAGATCCTAGAAATTTCAAGAAGACAATTGGAGTGAGTTTTCTTGATTACC
>BEHA01043408.1:296477-308055 GCA_002897215.1 Eschscholzia californica subsp. californica | reverse complement strand
ACAGTTTCCATCTAAGTAGAAATAACCACAAAACAAAATAATGGAACGGTTTAAACAAAATAATAGACTCAATAAAAAAGAAAAAGAAAAACAGAATGGAGTGATAACTATATAGGTCAAAATAATATTAGAAAATAAGTAGAAAAGTACAAAACATTTAAAAATTATTATTTAGGTCAAAAAACACAAAATGTATGATGTATTTTTCCCCAACAAGATAATAAAAAGTTTAAAAGCACTAACGTATGTTACTCCGCTCTAACAATAAATGGTAGAGAATTCTAAAAAAATCGTGGCACTTTGTTAATGTGTTGTAAAATGTTAAAAGTCTGTCTAGTAAGACATTGTAGTACATTGTTCCAATATTTACATTAAAACCCAAATTGAAATTTAAAAAAAATTCTTTGCTTTTCCACTGGAATGTGAATATTTGTAACATTTTGGTGTTTTCTTACACATTTTCTCTAAATTTTGTGCGAAACATATTATTCTTATAAATATTTTTTATCTCCAGTCTCTTAGATGGAAATAATGTAAAGAAAACGTACAAATAAACATCATCGTAGTTTCAGAAATAGAACAAATTGAGTAATTTTGTTCGACATTTTGAATAATTTAACATCTTTATTCCAGTATGGCACACAACAAAACTTTAGAATCTCTCTTGCCACATTATGTTTATTCCTCCCTCCATATATTCGCCGAGTTTTTTTTTTGTTGAAAATATATACACGAGTTACTCTGTCGACAGAGCTTCCAACAACAATTTGAAGAAAAATAAACTTCAAACTACATCTTCCAAACCTAAAATAATTAATGAGAACTAGATAGAAAAATCACATCCACAAAAAGTGAATATTGTTGTTTAATGGTCATTGCATATCAATTAGTAGGTAAAGTTTCCCACTCCAAGAAAAAGAAGAGAGGGCCCCCAGCAAAACTGTTGTAGATCCCCGAATTATACACATGGGACATCTCCTAATTTGTGCTTAATCAAAACCCTATCGATCACACTGCGATTTCTCCCAGGGCCTTTTAGCTCCACCCAAAAAAACATATCTTCATAGAATTGTGTGCTGGAAAAAGCACAAGAAGTAGGGAAAATCACAATGAAGAGGCCCATTTCATTGGTAAACTCAAAAGAAAGAGGACATCAAGTCAATTTCTCATCCCCACTAATACCATAAAATGGGTAACCTAATGCACATTAAGTTCAAATTATTAATGGTACCACATCAACTTTAGATCACACAATATCTCCCTCAAATCTTAAATAATTCACCTCTTCACTAAACCGTCCTCGTGTCTTTTTGATCTAAAATAATGTCGATTATGTACTAAATCATATCTGCAAGATATATTTACTCATTTGTCTTCTTTACCTTTACCCGCTTTTGTTTTTAAGATGGTGTATGTTTTTCTCCAAGTAAAATGATGTCATGTTTTTTTTTTTCTAGGTATTTAAGAACAAGAATTACTAGGCAGACTCCATGACCAAATTCTATGTGGTTTGCCATGATTCGCGATTGAAAGAATCAAAATCATCAAAAACACAAATCTCGCCAAGCCACATAAGCTTTCTATGTCTCGAGTCTGCTTGGTTTTTATTGTTCCCGGTCATCTTTCTTAACTTAATTCGTTCTAAATATCATTAACTGTTGCTGTAGGTGGTGGTCCTAACAGGAGTATATAATACCTCCCTCTATCCTCATCCTGAACACAAATACAGAGTAAAATCTTACTTCTAGGGTTTAGGACCACCACCTATAGCAACAAGTTATCAACTTTTTGAGAACCTCAATAATCAAGAGAGGATTCAAGAGCCAGAGACATTAATCAAATTAGGGACAAAATATTGAGTTCAACAGGAACTAAAGTGAATTTAGCTAATGTTTAACCAAACCAATAAGACAACAATCTAGCAGAGCCTGCAGTTTTACTAGATACTTCGTTCGTATACCTATCTCATCACCAAGTGGAGCAATCAATCCTATATCCTTTTCTGCACTTCTTTTACTTCAATCCATCTTTTACATTATCGATTTTCATCGCTCTTGCATTAGGTCCTAATAAGATTCACAAATATTTACTAAAAGATAACCACATTTTTAGGTAGGGAATGTAATCCCAAGATTCACATCCTTGAAAAAGCTTTATCCAAAGGCACCTAAGTAATTCCATAAAATCCTACTTCATGACTTAGCACTCGATTGTCCGCTTCCACACACCTAACATGAATAAAAATTGCGCCGTGCACCAAACTTTTTATAAAGTCACAGCTACTCCTCTTTATCCATTTGTGTTAATATAATGAAAACAATCAAAACACAACTTTCCTAACCCATCCATCAAACTTCAAGACTTCGTAAAGTGATATTCTAGTAAGAATGTGCAATCTAGAGCGCCAAAGCAACATCAACTAAACGACATACAACAATAATTACCTCCTATAATTAGGAACTATCGCATTCTGGGATAAATGTTTGACAGAGTATGATAAGGGTACTTCTTTTTGTTCTCATCGTAATAGTGAAACATGTAAACTATAAGAACCTAACCTCTAACTATTTAATTTCTATATCCTTTTTATATGTCTTGAACTAAGAAGAAAGCATGCACCAATAACCAACACCCTAAAGTCGAAAATGTATTCATGCACAATATTTTCCAACAGCAGAATTAGACAATTGGGGCACAATCTTAATCCACCACCATTAAAAATCGAAGTACATTATCATTATGATGGATATCAGAAAGCAAGGAAAAACATGAGTCTAGTATAGCTTTAAACTTCTAAGAGCTTCGAGTAATTTGAGAAAATGGCTATCTCTGATACTACGAATATACAAAAATCAGCATTGAGTCAAAAAACCAAAGTCATTGACAAACAGAAACCAAAATGTAAACCTATTTATTGAACCAACTCTACCCAACTGCAATTTTTCTTTTTAAAAGTGTACCTACCAAGTGCTCCAGCAAAGAAAACCGAAAACCGCACGCCATCTATCCACAAGATCAGTGGTGTTTTCCTTCTCCATCACCCGAACAATTGTTGCTCACGAGCTTTCTCTCTTCCTTCTCTGCAGTAAGGAGCTTCGAACTCACCTCTGGGGTTTCTTCCTTCTTCAAACCAGAATCTAAATTCGACTTGCGATGAATCATATCACAGAAAAAATCCGTCAAAACAGTCTCATAACTTGGCATTTTCGCATAACCGGGGAAATAGTTAATGTCAATAACAAGATAATGGTTAGCAATTCTAGAATCCCTAATGACATCAAAGTTAAAAAGATGCAATCCCATGGCTTGACCTAATCCTCTAGCAATTTCAGTAATGAAGCTTAAAGGGGGCAATTCAGCATCTTCCAAATCCATCACCTTATAATAGTTATTATCATTCTTTTGCGTAGTAGGCATGTTCGATATCTGAGAGAACGAAACTGAACCCTCAGAATTCCCCAGTTTTTCCTCAGAGATATCAGGTAAAGATTTCCTTTTCACACATTGAACATAATCTCCTACCACATAAACCTTAAAGATAACTCCCCCATGATTGACAAATTCTTGCAAAACAATTGGGGGTTTCAGTTTAATCAAACCATCATGACTGAACACAAGTGACATCTTGTGCGATTTCGCACTACCATCAGCAACCAAAGGCTTAGCAATCACTGGAAATTTCAAACCATCCATAGCAGCAGAATCTAACAAAGCATCAGTATTATAGATAACAATCTGTTTAGGAATTCCAAAGGTCTCATCTTTTTGAGGAATTTTCAAATCAGAAACAACTTGAAGCATTGAAATCCTATTATGTAACCTTTCAATTGATTCAGGTTGATCAATTATCAAAACATTAGGGTTTTTCAATGAATACTCCTCTAACTGTTTAAACCATTCATCACCAGTTAATTTGTGAAGAATACAATCAAAAGGACCTTGATCTATCAAAGGCTTATTAGAATCAATTTCAATAAGATCAATACCTCGTTCATTTGTTAGATTCACCAATGAAATCTGAATAAAACTCTGAATTTTCTTAGGGGCAAGAGCGTAACCTATTCTTTTTCTTGATTCAGACATCTTCTTGTTATTCTCTATATCAAAAATTCGATTACTTATAGAGCATTTACTAATACCAGTAAATTTAACCAAGAAAGAAACAAGATTCAAAATACGACCAGGAAATCAAGAAAGAAGATAAGATCAAAATTAGGGTTTCTTACTGATGCCTCCGACGAGAACTTAACAGATGGAGAGATATAGAGAGAGAGAGAGAGATAAAAGAAATTACAACTGATGAGTCTGTGAGTAAGTGAGAGTTCACTGAATTGTGTTATTTATATCGAGTTCTAGAGAGAGATAACAAAACTAGGGCAAGGACCTCTTAAAGGAAAAAATATGCTATTTGGCCCCAATTTTGATTTTTAAGGTGTAAGAATGTTTTTAGAAGAGTTTATGGTATGGGTCTTGGATCTTATGATCTTTGTGATTTGTCTTGGATCTTATAATCTTTGTGATTTTGTATTTTAATTCTTCTTTCCTAATGGGTTTCTAACACTAAATAATTTGTGGGTTATCTGATTTTTAGAGAATATGAATGTCTTTAAGACAGTTATGAGCATATTCTATCTATATGTTGAATTAAGGCATGTATGATTTTCTATTGTACTCATGAAAAATAAAGAGTGTTCGCATTTCATATTCTTTGATAAAAAAATGTTAGACAAACAAAAAAAAATCAACCAGAAATTACCGTCAGGGAGTACGATTTTCGGTGCTCATAAAGTGAAAATTTGCCTTGATAGTTTAGACCGTCAGATTTATTTCAGTTGATTTGGTTTTTAACTTTTGCGTTCATATATCATTTGTATTATTCGAGATATTATACAATCGAAAATTGCTATCATCCGTTATATTTCAGTGAAATATTGACCCGATGATCTGAACCGTTATTTCTCGATTCCATTTAACTTTCGGTCTGTGTATTATTCCTGCTCTTCGAGATATTATACAAGGTTCTTCGTCGGTCGCTCGCTCGCTAAACTCGTGGTGTTTGCTACTGAGGCCCACCTACAAGTGGGAGTTGGATGTCTATATCCAACTAAAATATTCTTCTCAGTCTTCTCCCTTTTACTTCATTAAAATCAACATTTTCTGTAAAAAGGCACTTGTGGGACATGTAATGCTTTTTTGGGACATAATGATTTTTGTGTTTATTTGACCTAATTTTTTTAAAAATTCATTACATCTAGTATTGTCCCATAACATGAATATTTAAGAACATCCTTCTGTGATATTCTATCGGCATTTGTTAGTTTGTCCTACACATTAAAACAACTTCAAAATCCTAAATTTTTATCAACTACGAATAAACAACAAAAAATTAACGATTAGCTAACAGCTAGTTTTTAAGCGCTCAACAAAAAGAAAAACTAGTTTTTAAGCTAAATGGAACGTGGTTTAGATAGGGGCGCGCAACTAATTTTTTTTTTTTTATTTTGCAACAACTTTATTAGTGATCAATTAAAAAACATTAATCCATCACCTCGTTTTTCATGAGTAGCCAACATTAACAACGGTACAACACAAAAGATAAGAATAAAATTATTCGTTAGCCCGTCTTGAAAATGATGATAAAGTAGAAGAATATAAGTATTGACTAATGGCTAGCATCTTCTTCTTCACAAAACTTTGTGTATTCTTTAGAACCCATCAAAGCTTCCAATTCACTAGGATTTGTGGGTTTCACTTTAATCATCCATCCATCTTCATATGGGCTCGAGTTGATCTATTTAAACATACACAAAAAAATCATAATTAATTTATAATTAACAACAATAATTTCCCAAAGAGATTGCTAAAAGAATCAAGTTATACGAAGATTTCAATACAAAATAAACAGTTTTTAACTGCGCATCTTTTATAGCTATTGATCAACATTTGCTATAGACTTTTATCGAGCATAGCTCTACTCTTAGCTCTAGCAGACCATTTGAATTAAAAATTATATTGAAATATCGGCAACGATAAATACAATAAGAGAAAGAATTATTTCATTCGCTAATATGAGAAATAAGAGAGTAGTGAAATTAGGGTTTAGGGGAGAATGGTAAACATACCAGACCAGGTGTTTCAGTGAGCTTGGAATTGACTTCAACAATTTCACCAGAAATAGGACAATTCACATCACTTGTTGCTTTCACACTCTCTACTGCTCCAAAACTTCCCCCTTTTCCAACTGAACCACCAATCTCTGGCAGCTCCACAAACACCACCTCTCCTAAATGATCCTGATTTTTCACATTTATTCATCATTTAATACCATATCCCTAGCTGGCCCCTTATACAACACATTTTTACCAAAACATCAAAAACAAATTATTTTGAGTGTCGTCTATATGGCCTTTACTTGTCTCAAAATGATCTTGGATCTATCTCATCCCAAAAACTAGTTCTTTTTTTTTTTGTTGAAGAGATCCCAAAAACTAGTTCTAAGAGGCGAATTTTGTGAATCACTTATAAAGTGATCTCTCCACCACACACCACCACCACACACACGACCAATATATGACTAACGCCAACATCTCTTCACACATTAAACCTTTCCGTCTACAATTGACCTTAAAGATTTTGGTAAGAGGCGACTCTGATACTATTTGTGGGTGTGACTTGGCCTCACTTGCCCCAAAGTGGGTTTGGCATTATTTCAATCCCCAAAGGCTAACACGAGATGATGAGATTTTTCCTCACACTTATAAAGTGACCACCATCCTCTCTCACAACTAGTGTGGGGACTAACATCAACACTAGGAAGGTATGATTGAAATTTGAGCCATTTATATAATCATAACTATCTAAGGATAATGTTTGAGAGAAAAACCCTTTTAATAAAGGCTAAATGAAAAATATCTCTCACTATACCATCATTATTTTAAAGGAATTTTTTGTTTACATTTCCCCAATTTTTTAATGTCGTTTATTCTAGCGGGATGCTCACGGAAATTGGTCAAGCTGAATTGACAAATTTTATTTTGGAAAAGTCTAACGTCTGTGTAACCGACTCTAACGTCGATATATTTCTGGTCTTAATATAGTTAACCGAACAAACCGAAAATTAGGACCACAATAAAAAATTTCCTCATAGCATTAGTAAAACTAAATAAATGAAGATGGGTAGAATTGAATAACCTGAGCATGATCTGTAATTCCCACAGTAGCCACAGACCCTTCATGCTTCACCCACTCATGTGAAGGTGCATACTTCAATCCATCCAAAACTACATACATTTGTAGACATTCATGTCAAAATTCACAATTGAGCCATTTAAAAAGAGAGAGAAAGATATAAAATGGTACCAGTTGAGAAGCATCTTGATAGAGAAAAGGATGGAGAAAGTTTGTAAGCACCATTGGTGGAAATTTTAAGTGCATTTGCAGTTGAAGAAGCCCACACTCTTAGTGCCATATTGTTTCCTTTGTTCTTGGATGTTTAAGAGAGAGAAAACTAGAGAGATAAAGAGAGATGGGAGTAGTAGAGACTTACTATTTTTGAGATTCCTAATGTGTTGGGTGGATAAAATATGGATGGATGAGTGTATGTTTTAGGATGATAATCTATTGGTGGATATTGAGAACCTCATCTCACTTTTGACACTTGTACAACTATTTCCTCTCATTTTCTTTATCTCTTTTTAAACCCATATTGATGGATAAACTTTTTAAACCCACTAACATATTGTTCTTTTTTATTTAGAGGGTAGTTTTTTTTTTTTTTGTTGAACTATTTAGAGGGTAGTTGATTTATAGAGTTTGTGGTGGTATTTGGAGAGCTAAAAATGAATAGTTATATCCGATCTAATAATCTACCGTTTAGGCCCTGAGTTTATATTTCTGAAAAGGATTTTAATTTTTAGTTTTTCGTTATCATCAAACCCTTCTTCATCTTCATTATCTCTTCTATTTTTACTCATTATCTGCTTATCTTTAGTCCTTTATATCTGCGAAAAAAAAAGTTTAGTGCAAATCCTGTAAACAATGAATCAAATCTTTGAATTACAAGAAGTAGTCAGTTTACTACGGCAGTGGCGCAGTTAGACAATCCCATACTTAAATTTTTTGATCTTACAACATCTTTCTTTAGCCGCATCATAGGTCAAAGCAATAGTTGTCTTAGTTCAAATTTGTCAAATATACCCAAAAGCATCACCCTTACATCATAGACCCAATAAAACATGAATTCTATATTTTTTTGGGGATGACATTCCAACCCTTTTGCATTTAGAACTATACAATAAAAAATTAGTAAAGGGAGACTAAGGCATTAGGGCCAGGCTGGTACATCCATGCATACAGTCACATGGTGCCCATACCTATCAAACCAGGTTGTCCCATGTTCATTTTGTTATCAAAACCCAATGCTCTGACTTTCTCTTCTCGAGATTCCATTCCCACTCCCATTACATAAAACCCACATTCAAACACTACAACTCTTTGACACAAATCTCTCTTCTCCTGTTATTTCTCTCTTACTCTAAAATCTCTATCTAGCTAAGTCCTTCACCACGAATTTCGTCTCTAACGATGACCCGGGTTAGCATTTCAAGCATTCTCATGTTCGTCTGCCTCATTGTTGTTACCATCTTATTCGAGTCTTCAATGGTAATGGCTCAGGAGTTCGATGGTCCCTCACCGTTGGCACCACTGTCACCTCTAGCGATGCCTACTTTAACCAAAGACGCTGACTCTGCTGCTTCTGGTCTTCCAGTAACGGGCGTTGTTTTCTGCATCTCCGTCTTCTTATCTCATCTATCTCTCTATTAGAGCATTATATCGGACGTTGTCTACATCTCCATCTTCTTATCTATTCTCTCTCTATTGAAGCATTATATCACAGTTATGGGGATTTGTATTTATTATTGTCTCTGATTGTTTGATATGTTTTCTTCATTTTAAGGATTGCTCTAATTCTTTTTCATGGTGATAATATTCCACTATTTTGTATGCAAATTTTGAACCTTCCATGTCAAGTCTATTAGTCTTTCGATCATGGTGATAATAGTGTCATGGTCAAAATTCTAGCAGAGTGTTATGGACATTCTGTTCCTCATAATAAGATTCTAAACAAAGTTATGGTAAACCCTAGCATAGTGTTATGGACATTCCATGAAACTGCCTGTTTTCTTGAAGTTGTATATATATTATGCACTCATGAACAAAAGGAAATCCTGAAAAAAAATAGTGCATCTCAATCCCTTTTATATCTTAGAAAAGTTGATTTATCGAACAAAAAGAAGCCAGTAGAAAGTGCTGCTATGGCGTTACTCTTTGCTATTTCCGATCTCTTTCTTAATCCACTTCTTTTCATGTTCTCTTGGATGATGCCTTGATCTGTTCTTATTTCTCATTTCTGAGTTCTTGTGCTCATTCGCGCTAGCCTTTTTTCTCGACCTACTTGAACCTGTTTCCGAGGCCTTCCGATTTGGATCTGTTTGTTGTGTTGTAATAGTAGATTTTGTGGACTGAGGAGGTACTGGGAGAAAAACTCCTGGCCTTAGAACTTCAGTTTTTTTGTGTTCAATAAGACCACTATTCTGTTCCTGTAACTTCAACAGAGCGTCAAATTTCTGTCTTCTAAGTTCCTCAGCTTCAGACTGAAGGAGCTCGTCATCGTGAACCTCGGCACCCGTTGTTCCTCCATGATCCTGAAAAGACAAGTGTTCAATTAGTGAAAAGAAGACTAGTAAGAACAGAGTTTCCTTGCAATAGGCCTAATAATAGGCGATTTTATCAACTTGTTTCGATGTATTTAAGGATCTAAACTTCTAAAACATATAAGTTCAAATTTCTCGGGCCACTTAAAAGAATCATTAAATTTTAGAAATGTAAGTACTTCTTAGTAATTATTGACAAATTTCTTAGTGGGAACTTAAGCAAATGGCATGATTGCACTTATATTATGAATCTATATTTGAAGAGTGGAGATCCATTCACAGGTTGAAAATATGCAATTACTCATACTTTCATTCTGCTTGGTGCATTTATGCATCTCCTCTTTCACCATGAGATTCAGAGAACCTACTCAGACAAGACCCAAGGCTAGGGTTTCTTTCAAGTGTGATTACAACCAAGCGTCAGAATACTAAAACTCTATAATTCCTAAGATTGTAGTAGCAAACTAGCAATAAGAAATTGATGGGAAGCATTTGTAAACCTACAAATTTTCACACATTCTTTGACCAGATTTGGGTTGATTAGCTACAAACTGGTTCCAATGTATAAATCAAGCATTATTTCCTAACAAATATGCAAAACTTGATGGCATACCTACAGCGATCTATAGTCCCAAATCCTACCTATTGAAGCACCTACAAAGACTTCACAAAAAATATTATTACGTGTACGACGTACCGTTTCAGATGAATGGGCCCCAACCAAGTCAAGGACATGTTCAATATCTTTGGAGTGAAAAACCATGCGACAAACGGGACAGATACCGAGATTCTTATTCACGTCTCCAAGCGAATCTGAGCTAAAAATAAAAAAGTTCTTAGTAAGAAAACTGTTTTTACATGAGATTATATAATTGAAGAAAATGTGAATAAACTAGACAAGAAAAATAAATAAGAGAGAAGCACCTAACGTAAGGGAAGGTAGTTTTAAACAACCATTTGCTTATGATTCCTAAGAAATGTGACAAGCTTAAAAATTGTGTAGACCAATATCTCTATCAACATTTAATCCCCGAACCAACCAAAGAATTTGTAGAACCTAACAACCTCTCTATTAGTTTATGATTTAACATTGCATTTGCACTGCGAAGTTGAATGTTATCCACCTCTTGACAGAAGAACACGAACTTTAGAAGTTTAGAGAGAAAATTTTGCCCTTCTTTACACATTAACTCCTACAATTCTACTATCCTTTAGCAATTAGCACTCTTATTCTTTAAGAGAACATTGAGGGACTTGATCCCTTAACATAAGAAAGGGTGTAAACCGCAGAATGGTCCCTACTAAAGTGTATCCTTCTGCCTATTTCTATCCAAACTAAGACATTCATTGTTTATTTGTCGTTCACAAAATGTGCTTACCATAGATATGTCCCTACTAAATGATCTTCGAAAGGCAACAAAACTATGACCTATTTTGAACTTTTGACGTACAGAATCCAAAAAAATATCTTGAAAACCTCATAATTTTTGCACAAATTTTCTGGACATGGTAAAATTAACCTCCTAGTAAAGCAAAAATACCTCGATGCTTCACTAGATTGCTGGAAAGATGCGTTTGCAGCAGATGAAGTACCCAGATTTGATTCATTTTGTTCCTGGAGCCAATTCCACCACCTAATAATGCAGTCACTGCAGAAAAAAATCAAATAAGATGTTAATATTAGCACATAAATTGTGAGTGATAAATCAAATTTACCTGTGAAAGCAGTGATAGCAGGACATCAACTTCATAAATGGAAGAAGCCTGCCTTCCGTTTCTTCTTCAACCAAAGGATACAAACACAATGGACAATCTCCATCCGGATGGTTCATGTTTGAGAGTGTATCAACTGCTTCCTGGACATA
>BEHA01043408.1:262691-276985 GCA_002897215.1 Eschscholzia californica subsp. californica | reverse complement strand
GTGTTTAGGTTGTTTAGGCCCCTGGGTACTACTGATCAATATGGTTATTACTGTCTTATTATTCTTCCTAACACGAAGAAGAATAAATTAACCGTTATAGGAGAACTTCAGCAGGTCGATATTCGGTTCCAGTATGATTTAAGCCGACAAAGACTTTCATGGGTTCCTGAGGATTGTCACTCTCATCCGTAGTCATATAATATAATTGATATTCGGTTCCAGTATGTCATTGTCGTCTTTGCTATATATTGATCTAAGATTGTAGGTCGACATTTGAATAAATTAAAAAAATGAATAATGTATATGTATGGACATCCTTCTTTTTAGTTTTTAGTGGCTTATCCCAATCTAAAAGACAGTCTGTGACGGTCGACAATCTATCGTGAAAGGCCCATCAGCGGAACTAAAAGAATTTGATTATCAATAGTTTCCGGACATTGGTCTAGGTCAATTTACATCATATGTATCCCTCATTAGGAACGACGTAAAAACACACTCTCGGAAGCTCCACCAAAGGTGCTTATAAAAGCATAGGTGATAGGCAGAACAGAAGTACTTCATGTCTTTATGGTTCTTTTTCTAGGGGTTGGTCAGGGACTCGGGGTGAATACTCATGAATCTCCATAACTTCGGAACTATGTAAGAAAAGCCCAAGATTTGGGCCCAAATACGAAAAAAACCCACTTGGGAATAATAATGTAAAAAAAACCCAATTTTTAAACTGTTGGCAATACTTTTGAAACTGTTACAACACTTTTGAAACTGTGACAACATATATAATTATGTGTGAACAAAAACAAATTTGTTCCCACATTTATAAAATTGTTGAGAGCAAATACAAAATTGTTGAAAGCAATCTTTGTTTTGTTCAGAAATTTTAATGAATGTTTTGTAATTTTAAATTTTGGGTTTTTTTTGCATTATTATTCCGGGTTGGGCTTCATATGATATTTTGACCCGAATTTTGGGCCTTATAAGTAGAGAGGAAAATTATAAGGCCCAAAATTCGGGTCAAAATAGCAAATGAAGCCCAACCCGGAATAATAATGCAAAAAAAACCCAAATTTTGAAATTACAAAACATTTATGAAAATTTTTGAACAAAACACCATTTGCTCTCAACAATTTTGTATTTTCTCTCAACAATTTTGTAAATGTATGAACAAATTTGTTTTTGTTCACACATAATTATATACGTTGTCACAGTTTCAAAAGTGTTGTAATAGTTTCAAAAGTGTTGCCAACAGTTTAAAAATTGGGTTTTTTTTACATTATTATTCCCGAGTGGGTTTTTTTTCGTATTTGGGCCCAAATCTTGGGCTTTTCTTACATAGAATGTACAAAGATCAACTAGTCCTAGTGAAATATCTAAGGTTTACATGTGTACACTTAGAACTTTTGTTCCCAAATGTTAGGGATGATTTTCTAGGCACGATAGAGTTGATAGAGGCCCGTCACATACTTTCAAACAACAAACATACAAAGCCCTAGCCCATTTGAGGAGTTTATTGGAAGTTCAAAAACAAATATAAACAACACACCGAAAGAGACATTCGAAGTCCCCTTTAGACTTCTCTTCCATTAAAAAACAAGGTATCACAAGGCAAGGATTCTTTTTAATTAAGGCGCTTTCTTGATTTCTTATTCCTTCTTCTCTTGTGCTTCTCATATTATTTATAGTCATCTAGTTGTTCTGTTTTTTCACCGTCTACGTAAAAACCTGAATTCATGGCAAAGACTAATCAATAAGTGAAATAAGAGACTAATTTGTAATCACGTTAGGTTAGGGGCTAAAATTTGCCAAGGAAAATAGGGGCTTTGGGTAATTTGGAAAAATATAAGGGTATTTCAGTAACTCAAAATAATTTGAGGACCAAAGTATTATTATTGGGTGATTAACTAAAACGACTGGTTTAAATTTTGTGAGGAAATCAAGACGTTTTTTGAGAGAGAGAGAAGTAACCGTTTTTTGAGAGAGAGGGAAATTTAGATCTTGTTATTTTCGGAGGAAGATTTCTTCCTCCGGATCTTCCTCTTTTTTAGTTTGTATCTTCCTCTTTTATATGTCCATATTACTCAAGAAATGAAGATTTGGAGGTTACCCTTTTGTTTTGGTTTGATCTTTCTCTTCTCTCTGTGTCAAAAATCCACTTATGCTGAGACAAAGTCTTATGTTGTGTATATGGGTGGATTATCACATGGACCGGATGTTACTTCGGTTGATCTTGAAAGAGTGACAGAGTCTCAATATCAATTCTTAGGTTCATTCTTAGGAAACGATGAGAAGGACAGAGAAGCAATGTTTTACTCGTATCCGTGATCGATTAATGGGTTTGCTGCAAACCTTGATGAGGAAGAAGCAAAACAAATCTCAAGGATCCAAAGGAAGGGGGTGGTGCGGTGGTGGTGGTGGTGGTGGTGTGGCGACAGCGGCGGTTTTCCGGCGACGCGGCGGTTATCCGGTAACGGCGACGGTTCTCCGGCAACAAGGCGATGGTTTTTAGTTTTTTTCAGTTATTTTTGTCGGATCTTTAGGATCCTTTTGTCAGATCTTTAGGGTCTCTTTTCTCGGATCTTTAGGATCCCAATAATGTCTGTGTCTAGTCCAATTTCTCCCCCTTTAGGAGGGTTTTGCATTTACAGGTATGTAAGTAGCTTGACGCACCTCCGACAGAGAGAAATAACTTTTATAATCCTTGTATCATTGTGATTTTATCACTATTAATGGATATGTATCCCTTGGATTCAAAAAAAAAAAATTTGTGAGGAAATGAGAAAGTTTAGTCTTCAATGTGTTTTATGAGGGTTTGCCCTGAGATGCTAAATAGGTGATTAACTAAAACAAAATGGCGTTCCGTCCATGCGATAAAGTTAAATAGGTGGGAGGTTCACAAATGGGTGGGTGTGATTTTGAGGCTTTGCCCCTCCTACCCACTGTAATTATGTATGGGAGATTTTATATGGGCCCCCTCATTTTTGTTAAAAGGCCTCCCCTCAGTGATAATTTAACAAGTAAAATGGTTCATGGGGAGGCCTTTTAACAAAATTGGGGAGGCCTTATAAAACTTCCCATTATGTAATATGTTACAACAAAAACTTCTTTATATCCTTACTTTGTTTCAATGCTCCACAACAACAACAATGTATAGAAGACATAAGAGACTCATATTGTTCATGGATATAATTGAAACATCTTATGTTCATCTTCGTCTAAGTACATTTTTATTAAGGAAAAGTAGTCAACGCTCATATATCAATCAGATCACCGACACTGATAGAGTTTTTGTTCCATCCGTATTAGTGGTGAGAGAGAATAGAGATCGAACTATTAATGCAGACTTAATAAGATTACGAATAAGATAATGATCTCTTGTATGAAAAGTTCTCCCACTTTGAGTTGGGAGAGTGGGGTTTAAAAAATAGCATTAGCAACAGAGGAAAATGCATTGATATAATCAAGAACAAAAAAGAAGCATCATATTTTTCACACTCGGTTTCAGCTTTCATGAAATGAAAGATGCCCAATTGAGGAAATGCCCCACTCTAACATTTTGACTTTGGTGAGATATGACTAAATTTATTGGTAGAAGCAAAAATGATTTCTTTCATTATGCCCACTCAACTATGCCATCATATGGAGGTTGAAAAGGTGAACTTCCATTTGAGTTTGGAAACATGCCTACCACAAATTTCAAGTGGCATATTTCTATTAGAAAAGAACAAATTTGTGAAGATTTTTTAGATACATTTTACTTCATAAGAATAATAATGTGGAATCGGTATAATTTTTCTTGACGTACAACTTACAACAACATTTGAACAGTGTTGTTTGTTCTCGGAATGTGCAAATTTTGTAAAATGTAAATGATTTTGGGTCGAACAATGTTTCTTGAAACTAATGTGTGCCTAGCATTATCCATTTTGGTATAGTTGATATTTATCACGACATTGTCGGAACCCAACAATAAGCATAGTTTTAAAGACACTTAATATTTCCTTTCAGTAGGGACAAATATTTTCTAAAAGGAGTTGAAGAAAATCAGGAGCTCCAAAAACTGAGAGTCTGATCTCTACACTGGTAGCTCTGAGTAAGAGTAGTTGCCTTCCTAATAAGAGTAAGAACTTATTCATGTCTAAACTTCCTAGCTAAAATTTCCTAAGTTCTTATATAATTCTCCCTCGCAAAGCTAGAAAAGGCTAAAAATCAAAGTCTACTTCAGAGTTAGACACAATAAACGGTCCGCATTGGGAGGTCATCTTTTGTTTCTGTTGATGACCTTTTCTGCTCTCTTGATGGAGAATCGGTTCCTACTTAATTCTTGGAGTAAGTTTAATTTTGTAGTTTTTCTATCATTTTTCAATTCCCAATTATCGTGCATAATTTCTTTGAGGCAAGATATTATCTCATTCAACCAATTTGGTATCATTCTAAAGGTGTGAACAGTCTTCGAGCCGTCAGACTAAATATAAATGTATATTTTACGCAAGTAACCAAAAACGTGCCGATAAACTAGCATAGTGCTTGTCTTATTTCTTTGGAAAAGATAAAATATCCCATCCTTACTACTCTTTTCCTGTCCAATAGTTCGAAAGTCAATTTTCTTTTAACTCGTGATAAACATTGTATAAAAAGTACGCTAGTTTTGCTAACACTACTTCATAAACTTTTTTTTTTTTGATGAATAAGGCAACAGCTACTTCATAAACTTATCTGCACTATATTTATTCATTCATTTTTAAAATTTCTTTTCGGAAAACCTCACATGAGTCAAATATTATAGTAGACGTGGGTCACATAAAAAGGTGGTGCAGACGCTTTTCATTAATTCTTAATAACATGAGTTCTATTACATTCACATGTAACATTAAATATTGTGCTCAAAATCTTCCTCGTGAAAGTTTTATATTACCGTATGCATAGGTTCTTAATCATATTTTCTTAATTAACACGTTACATAATGAAGAAAATTTTCAACGTCTATAGTAGTGTTTCTAACTTAACTTTGTACGATATCTTTTTGTACGAAAAATATAAATGCAGAACTTCTAAAAATTGTAGCTATATTTTCCAAAAGAAGCAAAGAGTAGTTCCAAGGACAAATAGAAGATGATGATCATGGAGATTCAATAGAAAAGCTTAAGGTAAGAGACCAATCCAAACCGAACAAGCAAAGGAATAATAGTCCATGAAAAATCGAGACACATTTCTTTGGGTTTTCGTAATTGAGTTCCTTTTGCTTATTAAGATCAACTTGTTAAACTTGCCTAATTTAAGAAAATTATGTGTATGTGATAATAATAGTTAAGCAACCATAAGGGTGGAATTATGCCCAAGGGCCAGAATCCGCTCACGGACACCTAAGCCAAAAGAAGATCATGGACAGTCGTGCCTATTTCAGGCACAACCCAACCTGTCCGCCAAGTTTTATTGAAGTGAGGAGTCCTTGTTTGTTTGCGTCTGATCCTAGGTTTACGTGTTTGATGTGTTCCAACACATTGAGATTGTCCGTCATAACCTAGGTGATTAATGTAATTCATCCTTTATGCGGCATGCTTTTGAGGTAATTTCTAGAAAGGTCAAAATAATATTGAAAATGAGTAGAAAAGCACAAAACATTTGAAAATTATTATTAAGGTCAAAAAGTGTGCAAATACTAAAATACCCTTTTTTGTCATTTTGTGTAACTAAATTCTTTTATTTTTCATTAAACTTTAAATGGATATAACTTTTGTTTGAGATGTCGGATTTCTATAAAAGTTATATATTTAGAAATGATTTTTCATTAGCTTTCTAACAAGATCCACTTTCAATACTTTTTTTCAAAAAAAAAAACCCCGGAAAAAAACGTCGTTTTTTTCCTTTACGTTTTTCTGCAAACGTGTTTGCAACAATCTGTTATGCAAACGTGTTTGCAATAATTTGATCTGCAAACGTGTTTGCAACAATCTATTCTGCAAACGTGTTTGCAATAATTTGATCTGCAAACATGTGTTTGCATAATGTAAACTGCAAACATGTGTTTGCAAAATATAGATTGCAAACATGATTTGCAAGCTTTGTAGAATATAATCTTTAGTTGCATATCTTGCAAACTCGATTTGCAAATCGAGAATAGAAACTAAGAGCATGTATCTACGAAATCTTGAGTTTGGAATTGATTTCATCATTCATCATATAGAATTCGTGGATAAATAGTGTCGTCGACTTCGTGATCAACCCTTCAAATCTAGTCGTACCTCATGCTTACTTGTGTATCCCAAACGAGTCGTTTTCGCTCTTGATTGATCAAATAACAAGCAGAATGCAAATTTGCTCACTAAAATAAATAATCTCCAACAAAATATTAACCTAATTGTAAAGCAACATTAAAAGGTTCACAAACACTAAAAAAGCTATGTAATCACATATCATGTTGTAATTCAAGTCAACTACTAAACCTACCTAACTTTTAAATATGATATTTCAAACTTAAACACTTCGTTGACTCTCCTTAAGTTGTTCATCAACTAGCTAGCTAAAATAGGATCTCAAGTGTTGCTTCCTTTCTCAAATTGATGGGCGACTTGGGCCAGATAGTGTCAATGAAATACGATCCAAGAGATGAAAGTGATGTTGTTGTTGCAGTTATTGCAACATAGAAAATGACTGCATAAGTATCGGTAAAAAAATAATATACGAGATATAAAAAGCTTTAAAAATTACAAACAACGACACATAGAAATAGTCCAAGTACAAATGCATATATGGTAAGTCCATCAACAACTCTCACATTCTTGACTCTCCCTGTCTCAAAGACTTACAAAGAAATCTATCATTTCTCTCACACTTTCTAAACTTTAGACATCAAAAGTGGAGCCCTATAAATTTTCTCCCCAACAAACAACACCAACAATTCCTGTCTCATTTCTTTGAAGCAAAATCTCATAACTCACTTAACTGTTCAACTAAAAAATCCCACTGTTAAAAAAATCTTTTAGGAAAAAGATAAAATGAACTCAAAACTGATCACTCACTTCTGAATAATAAAATAAAAAATCATATAGATGGTTCTTTGCTGATACTAGTCCCACCATTTTGAAGAACACTTTTTGGAGAACAACCCAAGTTGGTATTGATGGTTGGGTTGGTGGAGGTGGTGGCAGAGGTAGTGGTGGTGGAAAGTTGGGGAGGGAATGAAATTGAAAGGTTTGTGGTTGAATCAACTTGAGAAGTAGTGATTTCCACAGGCTTTCTTGAATGATTTTTTCCTCTATGGATATGTTTTTCACCGTACGTTTGATTTGGAACAACATCTTTAGAACACCTCCATCTTTTCCCATCTGTTCTTCAGTTCTTCTACATCTTCCTGGTTCTGCTTCCATATTGTTTCTGTTATCAAAGTACATTACTTTACAACCTAAATCTGAAAAACACAAAAAGAAACCCATAAAAATCTTGATGTTGTTGTTGCAGTTATTGCAACATTGAAAGATGACTGCACAAACATGGATAAAATTTACAAACCCAACATAAAGTTGGTGGTGATGGTGAGTTATGACCATTACTACTAATTGGTGACATAACTGATAAGGAAGATCAATGGGAACAGGGAACCCAACCTAAAGTTGCACCAAATCTCTAACTGAGTGTTAGTAGTTTGTTCAAACCAAATTAAAATTGTCTCGTAAAGTTATCCGCAATATGGGTTGTTCAGGCCAAATCTCTAACCGAGACCGGCTAAAACTTTGCTAGTTAATCCAAAAGTGATTGGGTAAGTTCATTAGTAAGACAACAAGATGGTTATCAGTGAAGCAAAATTTCTTACATAATGTCGTTATCCGTATTTAAAAATAATTTAGGAAATTACATTCCATCAGTTCATCACTAGGATACTACATTTATCATCTAAATGAAAATTGGAACTCGATGAGCCCAATCTTCTTAAGGTTTCACATTAATGGCGGTAGGAAGAAATATCCAGATAACATCAATTTCAATTGTGGTATCAAGCAATTCCTAATTACAAAATTCAAATGCGTGAAGAATTAAAACCTAAATAAGTTGGATCAAAACCCAAATTAGCTCTAAAGAATACTAAAAAAAAGGTTAAGTTTTTCGGTTTCGAACTTCTCTTATGATCCTAAAACAAGCATTGTTTGTACTAAGTAATTTTCAGATCTCTCCCAAAACCTAGAACTTCAAATGTCAAAATTCAAACAACAAACACAACAGAAGGAAAAAATAAGAAATACCCAAATTGAAAAAAGGTCCAAATTAAAGGAAAGAACTTACAGCATCAGAGGAAAAATTACCAGAATCGAATTGATGACAGATTTGTGTTGAAGACTCTCTCTTTCTCTTCGTGTGAAAATGAACTTCAATCCGAACTCAATGAACTTTGTAGAGGATTCTAGGGTTTGTGAATTTTTCAAGCCAGCAATTGTGGCAAGAGATTCTCAACAAGATTTCTAAAATCGGGATCTGAATATAAGAAACCATAAATTGAAATCAATAATACGATTAGAAGAATTTAAGAGGAAGAAGAAGAAGATTGAAAGTAGATGAAGAAGACGAACAACAATGGCAGAAGATCAGAAGAAGCAAAAGAAACCCTAAATGTTCCTTGAGAGAGAAACTGAATCTAATAGATGAGGGTATTTATGGAATAAAAAATATAAAAAATGACCTTATTAGTAAATACTTATATTATTCTAAACTTCATGTATCATTACTAGTAATAATTTAATAGCTTTTAGTTAATAGAAAATTATGTAGGTGTTTTTGATTATATTGATATTTTTCTAAACTCAAATAGTCATTTTCCCCATGCTTTTTAGTGATCTAACACGACACGATGTTCACATTTAGTGTGGAGATATGCCATGATTGTCACTTTGCGGTTGCTTTCTAGTTGCTACCTATACAGACCTTAGGTAATAAAAAGGTTCCAAAAGGAAAAAGAGAAAGAAAGAAAAAACACAACTAGCTAGTGACCCACGTTAAAAACATTCTACTCATCCACCCGCTTCCACTAAGCTCTATGTAGTGGTCAGACAATAATGCGTCTTGGGTTTGTCTGCCAACACACCGAAACAAAATGAAAACAAACAAAAAGTAAATCCAATATCTTTACGGTCAACTCGATGGTATATATGGCTCTACGGCCTTTGACGTGGTGTTATGGACTCGAAGGAGATCAAAGATTACAAAACACGAAATAGTTTTTTGTACTTAACCGAGTATATGCCTTTTCGGTACTAGTTATCTTTTACTTTTCGGAAAATGGGACTATGCTGCCACATACCCCGGCTGCGGTTGGGCCGGGATAGTGGTGGGGCATTCTATCTCGGCTGTTACTTTTTTTTAGCTGTTTGGTACCACTTACTTTTCTTTGCTTTTTTTGTTGCAAAGTTTGGTACCACTTATCATTTTAAACGTGTGAAAAAGAAAAAGCTATGAATAGTTTCAAAATGCAAATCGAGTTGTAGAGCGAGGATGGCAAGTCATTTTAAAATTAAGAGGTTATGGTTAGAATTTTCTTAATATGGAGTCCAAAAATCATTACATATGGTATAGATACACAAGGCATAAATAACGGATAAATATTACTAATACCAAAGGCTTCTTGGGCCTCAAAGGTCGTGTATAGACCTTTACTGTGAATCGAACATGTAACTCCCGAATTCTGATACTAGTTAATAGATGAGGAATTTCAACTTTATCGTGAATCAAACATGTGACTCGTGAATTTTTAGAGTAGATGCACAACTAACTGATCAAATTGTTGTCGGCTATCTAGAGTTCTTTCGAAGGTTCTTTATGAACCCATTTAGGCAGTTTATTAACATTTCATGTGGTTTAATAACAGTTATATATACATATTACATCTGATGTATGTATTCAAGGATTCAAGATGATGCAACCACTCTTGAACAAAAAAAAAGATGATGCAACCACAATATGGTAAAATGAAGGGAGATTTAGTAATTGACCCACATTTATTTAGCTATATTAGGATTACACCCTTAAAAACATTTCCGTTTAGGCGTTAACCCCCAAAGCCCATTTTCTTGTCAAAAAACTGTTATGTGAGGGGCGTGCGAGTCACATGCTTGATCTCTGACCAAAATACCTCCGTCCTAATTTTTAGTATACGACACCCATTTATTTACCTATATTAAGACTTCACCCCCGACCAAAATACCACTTGGAGCTTCACAACCACCTATTTCTCAAATGTCTTCTTCCTCTCAATCATCAACTTTACAACCTGTAGTATCTTCTTCTCCTTTTGGAATAAGTGATGCTTCCATTATTAAAATGTTCACTATAAAATCCAGATTTGTCTTCAGTTTGTGGATCTGCTGAATCTAAGCAAATGAGTTCTGGTTTCAATCTGGGGTTCACTTCAATTTCTTGTTCTTGCTTATCTTCATTGTCAACTTGGGCTCTGTTTTTTGCTCTGAATCTTGGTTAGTTGTTGAAGGAGAATCTGAAAATCGATTTAACATGGATGAATTTCATCCTCGATTTCTTTTTTTTATTGCTTTTCCTTCTTCTTTTACTTTTATTCTAGATTTCAATTCTTCTGTAGCAAAATCTTCTAAGATTTCATCTTTTCTTCGAAATCCATGTCTAAGAAATGGATACCAACTACTTAAACCAGGACTAAAAGATTCAAGATCAGATTTTTGTGAGAAATAACTATAAAACACGAGACTTTTGAAACCAATTACACCATTTTTGGTTATAACTACTACTAGTTGTTCTTCCATTCTTTTTCGGGTTCTATTTGGTGGATATTATAACTTGAACTTGACCCATACATGTAATTTTTAGCCTTTTAGGTACAACCACCTCGGACTGGTAAAAACACGATCCACCCTACCATCGGTGTACAAGTGATACCTCAGCGAGAGTCACTCGTTGATTGGCTCTAGCTCGGGGAGAGTATGACCTAATCTATAGCCTAACCTCAGACTCATGAGATAGAGAACGTAACAAGGGTGAAACAACCGGAGTCACTCGTGGATTGGATCTAGCTCTGGCCTCTGACTAGAGGCGAGCATGAACCAGTCTATGGGCGAACCTCGGAGTTAGTGGGTCGGCATGTAACTAGGGTGACTCAACCGATCGTGAGACGGAAAAGTATTGGCTCGTTATAAGTTATTCGAATGGATGAGCTATTTTGGTCGGGGGTGTAGTTCTAATATAGCTAAATAAATGGGGGTCATATACTAAAAATTAGGACGGGGTATTTTGGTCAGAGATCGAGCATGTGACTCGCACACCCCTCACATAACGGCTATTTGACGGGAAAATAGACTTTGCAGGTTAGCACCTAAACAAAAATATTTTTAGGGGTGTAGTCCTAATATAGCTAAATAAATGGGGGTCATATACTAAAAAAAACCTGAAATGAATCCTTACAAAGAAGTATCCATATGGTCCTCAATATTTGACAGATCAGTCTATTTGGGTCCTGATTCATGACCAATAGATCTTTTAACCCCAAACTGATGAAATCTTCATTAACTCCCCTATTTCTTTTTCTAATTCAACTTTAAACTAAATTGTTTCATCCACTTCCTCTCCCACTTTCTCACATTTTCTCTATCATTTTCCTGCATTTTTCTCCCATCTTCAAGTTTCAATGAACCTATCAATGGAGATCCAGTTTGTGTCAAAAAAAAAAGTTCTAGTATCATCGTAGACATGGGGAGTGTTTCTCTGCTCATGAATGTGAGAGGACAAATTCATTCTTCGTAGGCACTTGCCAAATTTCGATTAAAATGAAGTGTCGACAGAGATCAAATAAATACCTAATGGTGAACAAATAAATTATTTTATTGATTTACGAAGTTCTTCTTCGTGATTTTAGAACTTCGTGATTTCATACTACATCATGATTTAAGTTCATATAAGAAGCCAAGAAATTGCGTATGTTGGTAGACCAAAATATCTATGGCATATCAAAATGGATTAAAATGTCAAACATTGAAAAGTACAGAAGAAAACATAAAATTGGTCTATTATATGACTTGAAGCTTGGATTATAAAATTAAGGGGTGTTGGCCGTTTGGGCTACATTCAATTCCAAACCCTCATTTTCAAATACAAATTGTTTCAACTTTCAAGTTTGTAATGCTATGGTTTCTCTTCAAAAAAAAAACGAAGGCTTGTTTTTCTAGTTTGACTTTGACATTTTCAATTGAAAGACTGAAATGTCCTACCAACTTCACATAGAAATTTCTTTTTGACAAATAACTGTCATCAATTAGATACAAGTTTAAAGGTCATCTTGAACGGTCTTAAATGACATTTATGCATAAAATTACATATGATAAATTCTGAAAATAAATTACTTTCAAGGCAACTCCAGCTAACATTCTCGTGGATTTTATTGTATCATTGGGAGTCCATGGGTATATAGACCAAAATCATTTTCATAATAGGTATATAGACCAATCTTCCCAAAATATGGACATTTAGTCCTTTTACAATAAGGGCATAAATAACTCATACTTTATTGATAAATACCATCCATGTCCCTCGTCTAAAAAATCCGGGGTTGTTAAATTTCGGAATGAATCCTGAAAGTTTCCCAAACTAGGGGCGTGATTTGGGGGAGATATTTAGGTTACAAACTGAAAAGATTTAATAGGAAGTAACGGATCAAGGATATTTTCCAAAACAGATTTGGAAAATGGATATTTTCCAAAACAGATTTTCTCTCTCATCCTTTCATATTTGGAAACCAAATCTATATATCACTTTCTCTCACTTAATTTTCAGATTTGGAAAGAGTATATTTTCTGAGATCAATTAGCGTGATTTGGGGGTTAATATTCAAAACATATATATCAACTTTCTCTCACTTAACTTTCATTTTTTACTCATACATAAACACACATCGAATACAAATTATGAAACAAGTTCGTAAATTATGTGTTATTTATGACGAGGAAACCATCATTTGTCATGTATACAACGTAATTTATCATATGCATGTGTGTCATCCATTATGTACCATTGAATACTTAGATTATTTTCTGACATAAATTACTTGTTTTTTATGTCATGTTAGGAAATGTACCATTGAATCCATTGTGTACCATTGAATCCATTATGTACCATTGAATACTTAGATTATCCATTATGTACCATAAATTATAGTAACTTGTTAGGAAATGTAAATCTGAAATCATGTTTTTTGTTATAAAGTATGTGATTTATCATAAATTATGTATACTGTACAGGAAATAACACAACCTTTGTACGACTGAAAGGAAATTTTATTGAACAGTAATCTGTGTTTTATTGTAAATGAAAAGAACATAGTAGACTAGGTAACTTAAAAACAAACTCCGTCAGAATGTTGCCCGAGCTCTCGATCCTTACTGTCTTTGGTCTTCCAGGTTTACGGCGAATCAAACATGGTAGTGTTTTTGACTCTTCATTAAATGTACATGGTTCATCGAAGTTAGGGGCAGGGTTTATATGTTCCTTGTAAGTCTTCACGTAAGACTCCGTTGTCCAAACAGGATCATAGAAACAATCTTCTTCATCGTAATTTATACTTCTATAGTTTACGTGATGATTCTGTAAGAAATTCCATCAATGCTGGTTTACTACAAGAAAAAAAACATATGTATTAGTTAAAAAAAATTATAATCAAATTTGCATACATTAATAACGAAACATTTAATAAAAAACAAATGAGATGGATCATAAATAACAGGTACAGATCAATAAATTATGTATAATGTAGGGAAAAGTACCATTGTTTATTAGGTTAAGAGAAGTTTTATATGCTTGTCATGGCCACTGTTCTGGTAAAAAAAAGACGTGTAATGTTGGATAAATTTTTCATACTTTACGAACCTTTGATCATTAATACTATCATCTTACGTGAAATGTATGCAGATTGTATCAGAAAGTATGGTAATTTATCGTAACGTAACTGTAATTTTTATTCTGTTACATGAATCAGAAAGGATAAACATCAAGATATTATTAGCAAATTTTATCAGAAAACATGGAAAGTTATCGTAAAATACCTGTACTTTATATTCTGTTATAGGAATAAGTGTGGATAATCACAAAGATCAAGAACTGTACGGACAGATGATTCTGATCTGCAAAAAAAACAAAAAAAGAAGAGGATTTAACGTAGATCTGAAGAAATATACAATGAATATTGGAAGGAGAAATAACATACTAACATTGAACAAATCATTAAATAAGAAATAAACATCAAAGATCTTAAAGAGTTATGAAAGTTTTAGAGAGAGAAAATATAAATCTTCCATTCG
>BEHA01043408.1:238376-260401 GCA_002897215.1 Eschscholzia californica subsp. californica | reverse complement strand
ACCATCAGGTCCCGGACTTTTGATAGATCCCATTTCCATTACCACCGCTTTTATCTCGTCTGAAGTTGGAACTCTAGAGATGTAGCCCATTTCCGAGTCCGATATCAATTTATATGTGTTCATGATCTCAATTGGGGCTGGCTCAACTGGCTCTGCCTGAAATAAATTCTGAAAAAACAACACAAGTTCATTAGCAATATCTTTTTCGTCTGTAATAGTTAATCCAGAATTAAGAATAATTTGTTGAATTTTATTTTTTTGCCGACGATGGGTCATGGCCATGTGGAAGGCCTTCGAGTTTCTATCTCCACTATGTGCCCACTTAAGTTTGGAACGTTGTTCAAGTTTAGTCCTGTAAACCTCTTCTGAGAACATAAGTTGTTCCTGGATGTCGCTCTCTATAATAAGAGAAGAAGAGGTAGGGGAGTGAGTCTGAATATCGTGGAGTCTCTTGCGAAGAACACGCATCCTATCTTTTAAGACTCCAAAAGCCGATTTACTCCAAGTTGAGAGGGTATCTTTAACTTGACAAACTCTAACATGGAAAGGACCTGAGCTATCTTCTCATCCTTTGCGAATGGTATCATTAAAATTGGCATGCTTAGACCAGAAGACCTCATATCTAGATATGGTCTGAAGAACATGGCTCGTAACTTTAAACTTAAGGAGAATAGGCGCGTGGTCGCTATTATACCTAGGAAGGTGGAACAAACCAGCTTCTGGGAATTCCAACAGCCAAGAATGATTAGTAAGGGCTCTGTCCAAACGTTCTCTGGTCAAATGATGAATATACCGATTATTGGTCCAGGTAAAGGCCGGTCCGTTAAAGCCTAAATCTATAAGGCCAGATTGGTCAATGAAGGTTCTAAATTGATTAACAAATGGGGTATGGCCAGAACCACCCCATTTCTCATTAGAAGATAGTATATTATTCAAATCCCCTATACAACAGATGGGGTTTGTAGTACTAAGAATACGAGTAAGAAGGTCAGTCCAAAATTGGGATCGATCATGGACCCTAGGAGGTCCATAGATACAAAAGAGATCCCAGACTGGTTTTTTGTCCATATCTTTAATAGTAACGTGGATCAGATTAGGAGAAGAATAATGGAAATCAACATTAATTATATTCGACCAAAGAAATAACAATCCGCCACTTCTACCTATAGAAGGGACCGAAAAACAGTTATTAAGACCAAAATGACTAAAATTAGGAAGATTACTAATAGTAGATAAACGAGTCTCAGATAAGAACACCAAGATGGGATTGGTTGACCCGAGGAATTGATGTAAAGTAGCCTTTGTCGGAGCATTCCCCAAACCCCGACAATCCAGGCAAGGCAACTCATGAGTCCGTCGGCATTGAGGGTGCCGAATCCCTTTCTAGTTGAGAGTCAATAATACTTATACGAGAAGAACGTTTGTAAGTTTTTCTTTGCCTGTCTTCTCCTTGTACTTCAGAGTTTGACGGCCCTGCTTTATCAACCTGCAAAAAATCCATTGGGATAATATGAGAGTTCGTCGTGATTCCTTTGACCTGTCCATCGGGTAACATCATTTTTGATCTTTTGGCTTGGGTTAGATGAGTAAGTAAGTCGCTGAAAGAATCTTTGAGTGGGGGAACCGGGGTGCTTTCTTCTTGATTTGGATTAATGTTACCGTGATTGTACTCTCCTTGTTTCTGATTGAAAGCAGCGTAAGATTCCATTTCTACCTCTAGCAAAAAAAAGAACCTTAAAGGAATCAGAGTAGTTAGGTTTTATAGCCTTATGAACCAAGGCTTGTTGTTCAACATTTAATTCCCATTTAAGCAAATCAGTAAATTTGAGGACAACCGGACAAAATTTATTTGTGTGGCCAATTCGTCCACAAGAAACACAAAATCGAGGTAGACGCTCAAAACGAAGTTCAATAGCAATCAATTTTGTTTTCGAAATAGTAAGATATACTACTTTTGGGAGTTTTTGACTAAGATTAAATTCTATCTTAACTCTACCATAAACACTCCAACGAATAGCATCTTCAGGGGTAGTCAGAATGTAATTCCCAATCGATCCCGCTAATCTATTGACCGTTGTACTCAGGGGCGGACCGTAGTGTAGACCAGCCTGGGCCATGAAATTTAGGATTTGTGTGATGTTATATAAATTTGTACCAATTGCCCAGGCTGGAAATTTAGGATTTGTGTGGTGTTATACAAATTCATAATAGATAATAAGTATAGCGTAGTGGATTGTTCCTTATTTTGGGCACGGGAGGTCAAGGATTCGAATCCCTTTGGATGCAAATTGGTTATATTTTTGCCCTTTTTGTTTCTTTTTGCTCTTGCAATGATCCATTCATAATATGACCCTCAAAATTTTACCATCTTCTAAAATAGTCCCTTTGAAATATAGTTTTGCTATTTTTTTTTCTTTTTTTACTTATTATTTTCATACCAATGTACGTTTATTCTTTTTAACGTTATGAAAATATCAACTTTTTTTTTTTTTGTTGAAAGATGAAAATACAAACTTTTTTTTGTTGAAAGATGAAAATACCAACTTTACTTTGGTTCTTTTAGTGTTATAAAATATAAAGTCATTATGAGGGAGTAAAAGATTTGGTTTTTTCATCATTTCACTTTTTCTCCTCATATCTGAAGTCGTTATGTCTTCGTTTTATCTTTTCTTCGGAGAAGATGAAATTCGTTTGTAAAGAGGGTCGTTGACGAGTTTTGTTCTCCATTTTTCAAACTACTAAGTACTTTATTTCAAGTAAAAAAAATCAAGATTTGTACATATATGCATAAAAAATTGTAAACTTCGTGAACATATACATAGTATCTAGATTTTTTTATTTACAGTACTTGGAACCCGCCCAGGCTAGCTGGAAATCCTGGTTCCGCCCCTGGTTGTACTACTTAGAAGACCCATAGGGATACCATGCATTTGAACCCAAAAACTTGCCGTATCAAAAGTATGTTCTTCTGGAGCAAGTAGAACATTGCATTCCTTAAGAACGACTAACTCCTCAACAATTGTCCACGGAGAACTCTCAAGGACAAGCCCTAATTCACTAGTATTTTCAAAGCGAATAAGAAATTTGTTATCTTGAAGTTCAGTTAAAGCAAACCTATTTGGACCATGAATAACGCGAGATAATCGGGTCATTGCCTGACTTATATCTATCTTTTTAGAACACATAAATTTAAGGACACCTCTTTTATTGTTTTCCGAAAAAGAACTAACAAGATCAGTTCCTTCAACCGTAGTTGGTGGGTGATCTTCTGTTGTTAAGGCTGCAAAGTGTTGGAGGAATTGGTTATTAGGAGAATCCATGATTTTCGAACGAGTAGAAGTAAAAAAAACTGAGAAGGAAAATGAGTGATGATGAAAAGAAACTTAATCTCATGGTGAAATGCTCCTTAAGAGCCACTGTAAATTCGAAAAGAAACTGAAAATTTGAAAAAATAACCGTTGTAACTGCAAGAAACCGATCAATTTGGCTGAAAACTAGTATCGGTAACTGCCTCATAACAAAGGCGCCACCCTGAATAGAAGAAAAAAAGAAAAGTCACCACCCGGCTCTTTCTCTCTCTTACTTTAAACTTTTTACGTCCACCTAAGTTAAACGGATAACAAAAGAGGTTTTAGACAAACATATCTATTACATTATTTATACCTTCAATAATTCAAATTCGGTAACCATAGATTTAACCTCCCGTGAAAATCAAACTTAGGATCTTCAGGTTTTTAGAAATTTATGTCTACACTTTGAACCACTTGAACAACCAAGTGTTGACGACCCACTAACATTTTCGCAAGCGTTTTGGGGAAACTTCAAAATTTTAAGACAACACAGAATATTTAAGTCATGTTTGGCGTGCAGAACGAGATGTGATTCTTGAAAGGGAAGTTTTATAGGGGCCTCTCATTCTTGTTAAAAGGGTTCCTCTTGTGAATTCGGTACGAGTCCACCGAAATCACAAAAATAGGCTATTGGAGTGCATTTCGGACGGCTTGTACCGAATGATCTTTTGTGAATTCGGGGGGTTCGTACCAAATGGTCTCTTGTGAATTCGGTGGGCTCGTACCGAATTTACAAGGAGGGGCCTTTTAACAAGAATGGGAGGGCCCTATAAAACCACCCTTCTTGAAAATCATATTTTGTAACGTGATTTCCGAGAATCATATTATTTTATTTTGATGTTTGGTTTGCTCAATAATAGGAATTACATTTTTGACCACATTCCTAACTTGGTGTTGGTTCATATGGGAATAAGAATGTAAATTTTTGTAAAAATTCGATTATATCCTTACTTAAATTACATAATAAATTGCATATCATCTTTGCTATATATTACAATCAGTATTATTTATTCAAATTTGCATATACGAAATAATAACGTCATACACCAATTTAAGTAGTATTTACAGATTTATTATATATATATATATATATAAATGTCTTCATAAAAATAGTCTGGAAAAATCTAATTTAAAACTAAAAAGTACTTATTAATAACAAATCCTTTAAAATGATTAGACTAAACGTATTAGACTAAATAACTTTTTATAGCTAACACTTATTTATCTGAATCAACTTCATTTTTTCATACTAGAGATCTCGGCTAAAACCTTCCTTTTAAGTAATACAAAACTGATTGAGATGAAAAAGGAGAAAACTAGAGAGAGAAGAGAATTTTGTCCATAAATACTAAAACAAATCATTTCCGGGAAAATAATCACATATCCACCACCCTTCTTGGGTTTGCTATTACTACGTTTGGGGAGAATCCCATTTTCGGAGGAATAGAATTTTCGCTGCATCCTCACAAGCGAAATAGTAATTTGGATTGTGATTCTCATAAATCACATTCTATTACCACCTTATTCCCGCATGCCAAACGTGGCCTTAAGGAAAATTAGCGATTTTAATTTTGCGGCAAGCAAAACTTATTTTCCTCCTCATCTTCTTCTATCCCCTGCCAGCATCTCCTGTTGCCGTCACCACCATTTTCTCCACTCTCTCCTTTCTCTGTATATCTTCTTCCCACCACCACCATCATTTATCGTTCCTCCCTCCTCTATCTTTCTCTCCTCTCTGTTTTTCTTCTTCCTCCTCCTTCTCTATGTCTCTCTATTTTTGCGAAGAGGAAGATTCCCTTCGCCGGAACGTCGATTTGGGAAAAGGAATCCCTCAAACTAGTAAGTACCAGTTTGAGGAATATCTCCAAACAAGTAAGCACCGATGTTAGGGCAATCCCTCAAACCAGGAACACCCGCTTGAGAGAATCTCCTAAACCAGTAACCATCGGTTTTAGGGAATCTCCCAGACCAGTAACCACCGATTTGGGGGAGTTTTCCCAAACCAGTAATCGATCTTGAATGCAATTCGTGGACTTTAGAATGTCTGTGATTTAATGTCATTTGTGGACTTTAAAACGCCCATGAATGTCCGGACTGACTACCCTCCTTAGCTATGACTTTAAAACGTCCAAGAACCCAGAAATTTATAGGCTTCGAAAGTTATACCAAGCATCTAGGGTCTTTAACGCCTAACCATAACGGTCCTTAACCCTTCTTTCATTTAGATTTTCTTTCTCTACTGCTTCTAAGTTCGTCCTCATTCTCTCTTAATTTTTGTGTAATTCTTCATGTCTTTCTTATATTTTATTTTATCGCATATATCATGCTATTTAAAATGCCTGAACTTTTTGCTTGTGAAAGTTGGTTTAAAAAATCCGAACTTTTACGATTTTTATGGTGTTTAAATGATACTGCCAATCATGCTATTTAATTTGATTTCGAATAAATTTGGAGTGTTTAGGCGTTTAGCATACCTTTACTCTCGATTTTGAAAACAAAAGTTTTTAAGGATTTTTTCAGAAGAAAAAATAAGAGAGATAATGGATCAACTTCACCGTTAAATTCCCAAGTCAGTTGGCTGAGTGTTTATAGAAGGCTCGGGCCAATGACCATTGACACGAGTCAAACAAATTCCCGCCCCAGTAGTAGTTTTGGCGGGTGCTTTTAGCAACGCCCTTCCCCTTTCTTACGGGTCAAGTCTCTCGGCCCAAGAGCCCAAGAGCCCAAGAGCCCAAGAGCCAAAGAGCCCAAGAGCCCAAGAGCCCAAGAGCCCAAGAGCCCAAGAGCCCAAGCTAATTTGAGAACAGTAAAAAGGTTTGTAGACTACTACCACCACTCTATCCCTCCCTCAGTCTCAGTTTCTACATCTCTTTCTATGTGTTGTCTGTTTGACAGGTCCTTTCTTCACCTTTGCTTTCCACCCTCCTCTCTAATCATCCCCTTCTCTCTAACCTCTCTGTAATCATCACTCATCAGTCATCACACAAATAGGTAGAACCCAAATTGTACCTCTTTGGATCCAACTTGGTCATGGACCTAATGGAGTCATGGGTCTCTCTCTTTCTCTCTCTCTCCTCTTGTCTTGTCTTTTCCACCCCCTTTTCTGACCCATCTGCTTCCTCTGCCATCACCTCCCCACTTACCCACCAGGCCAGGCCACCACTTTACCACCCTATCTACCACACACCTCCACCCCCACAGCCCCACTCACTCCCTTTTAACACCCCAACTCCAATTCACTTTCTCTCTCTAAACTAAACCCATCCAAAAAACAGGTTCTAGTAGAGAGAGAGAGAGAGAGAAAGAGGGAGAATGAATGAATTGATGTTTATTAAAATACCATGAAAGAGAAACAAAGATGGCAACCTGAAGAAGACGCCCTTCTAAGATCTTATGTCAAACAATATGGTCCCAAAGAATGGAATCTCATCACTCAACGTCTTGGTAAACCCATTCATAGAGACCCTAAATCTTGCCATGAACGTTGGAAAAATTACCTAAAACCAGGAATCAAAAAGGGTTCTTTAACCCTTGATGAACAAAATCTTGTCATCTCTCTTCAATCAAAATATGGTAATAAATGGAAAAAAATTGCTTCTTTAGTTCCTGGTCGTACTGCTAAAAGACTTGGTAAATGGTGGGAAGTTTTTAAAGAAAAACAACTTAGACTCAATAAATCACTAGTAATTCCACCATCTTCTTCATCTTCTTCAACAGCAATTAATCCAGTTTCTTCCTCAATTACTACTACTAATTCTTGTTCTGTTAATGAAGTTGGAACTACTACTACTACTACTCAAGGTAAGTATGATCATATTTTAGAAACATTTGCAGAGAAATATGTTCAACCCAAACTTCATCATCTCTCACAACCCACAATTTCACAACAATCTCTTACTGATTTTCTCTCTCCTCCTGTTTTAATGCCTAATCTCTCACTTGGGTATTGCTCTGTTTCTACTAATTCTTCTTCTGTTCTTCCACCATGGATGATGAGTACACCCACCAACATTAGTACTATTGCTTCTTCTTCTACCTTACTTTCTCCATCAGTCAGTCTTTCTCTCTCTTCTTCTGAACCATCATCACATCCTCAAAGTTTTCTTGATATGGGTACTCTTGTTCAGTACTTTAAAGATGTTGAAGAAGGAAAGCAAAATTGGGTTCAACATAAAAAGGAAGCAAATTGGAGATTGAGTAGATTAGAGCAACAATTGGAGTCTGAGAAAGGTAGAAAGAGGAGAGAGATAATGGATGAATTTGAGAAAAGAATTAAGTGTCTGAGAGAAGAAGAAATGGGTTATTTTGAAATGATTGATAGAGAATATGTAGAACAATTTAGTCTTATACAGAGAGATGCAGAAAGAGAAGAAGCTAAAATAATGGAGGTTTGGAGCAATAAGCATTCTAAGTTTACTATGATTGTAGAACATATAAGAAAGGGGATGATGTTCTTTTCAACTTTTTAATCAAAATCAATTATATGAACTTCATTTTATAAACTTTTTTGTCTGTCAATTTGATTCTATAATGGATAAGCACTTTGATCTTCTCCCTCACATCTAGTTACCTATGTTACTGTGATTGGTTTTGGTTCTTAATTTGGAGTCTTTATTATATGTTATGATTGATTCCACCTTTTAAGAATTGAGGAATTTAAAGCAAGAAATATGTTAATTTGGAAGGAAATGAGTCTTGTTCTGCTAAGCTCAAATCTATTTCTTTATATATAGATAGGGGTGGGGTTTTGGCCTGGTGTCAAGGCCATCTTGTGGTTTGCCGATGGCCCATGTCTTCCGAGAAAGTTAAGGTCGTGACACTGGCCAACGTCCGCCCATGTCTGAAGGGGTAGTGACCGAAGTGGTCAAAACCCACCGGCCCGATAGATGTTCAGCAGAAGGACGCGGCAAGGGGGCCTAGCGGGGTACGGAATCCGCCCGTTTAGGTTGTTCGTTTATCCGTTCGTAATACCCGCCTATTATATTTAACCGTTTTCCATTGGGAATTCAACGCCATGACTTTCCATATACGAAATCTCTCACGATTAAGCCTTGTATCCCAAGACCACCACTCCATCCTTATGTAGTGAGATTTTCCATTTTTATCATGGTTTTTGAAAACTATAACTTAGCTTCTAAATAATTAAGGGCCATAATTAATCTCCACTGTTTATCTAAATAGCATAATTCGTTTATGTTAGAAAGCAATAGCAAGAATAAAAACAACTTAGAAAGCACAAAAGATCAAGAACCAGCTTTTTCATTCATATTTAATTGCTCGTATAAAGTTATCTCATATTCCCATCCCTTCACTTGACCAGACTATTCTAAGACTACACATCCATTTAACGGGTAAAGAATGATTTTTGTAATATAAACCACAGATATTAATAACCAGATGTTTAAGATTCGTACGTGGTCAAAATTTCTGCACCAGCTTTAGTAATCAAGATTGTATGCTCGAACTGTGCAGCAGGCCTACGATCAGCTGTGAGAGTTGTCCACTTGTCAGGCCACGTAATCGCCTCGACGGTTCCTAAGGTAAGAATAGGCTCTGCAGCAAATACATAGAGAGGAAGAGAGTGAATTTACATCCTCCATGGTAATATTGAACAATAATGGAAGTCCTCCAATGGCGTAACGAAAAATATAAAGAATATGTGTGGTCATATAACCAATAATGTTTTCTCAGATAGAACATCACCCGACGGGTATTATCCAAATCTTAATCTCAATTCGTGGATAGATGATCGTGCGAGCTAAATGAGGTATGAAATTATGGGTTCTTCATAAGAATTGATTGTTTTTTGGTTTCAAATGATGAACTTAGAATACAGGTAAAGGCCTTCAGAATACGGAATTATAACAGTTCAAACTTTTGCCAAATAAAACTATATAATGCATGTAGAAGGACTAGAAAACTTTACATGTTTCTATCTAGCTATAGAGATTGCAAATATGTATTAATATCGTATAGGAAGATGAATTTCCTAGCTTATGCGGACAGGGAATACTGTACTCACCGATTGTAAATGTTTGACCTTCAACCATGAATCCAGGCTTGTCATTGCCTATCAAAAGCATTATTTTATGTCAAGAACAGATTATACCAGTGATGTTTAGAGACTTATCAAGAAGCTCATCTAATAAAGAACGATGAAAGGTAAGACATTAACACTCCAGCATATTGGTAAATTGTGATGGCTTACGCAATCTCGTACATGAAAAGATCAAGCAATGGTCTTAAGTTAAAATTAGGCGGGGATTTTTTTCCAATTCTAGATTCGAAATCTTACTACAAATCTGAATTGACTCGAGGCCCGAGGCAGTTTCCAGAATTTACGTTTTTTTTTATCTGATTTGTGTCTCTAAGACTCTAACTCGTCTGAATGACTAACTGAATTGATCTGGGGTCCATTTAATTTAGGTATAAAGTATGTCTAAAGTGAGAGCTCATTATCTGAAAATGACTAGAAATGACTATTGTCCCCCTGACAAAAAGACTGACTCCGGCAACTCAGATTAGACAAGTTGGACTCAGACGAGTCAGACACTCAAAAGGCAAACAAAATCATTTTTCAAGTAGTACACACTTTGGATGCCTGTGCAAGCAACTGGTTCAATCATTTCTATTTTTGAAGTTATCAGGAGTTACGACCCCTTTGATTTCGGCCAAGTATAGTAATCTTCAATGAGTTACATAAGATTATACGATGAAGCTGTTACTTACGGTTGTGGTAAATAATTGGTTCAGAGTGAAATATGGTCCCCACACCATGCCCAACAAATTGGTCCACAACACCAAAGCCAAATCTTTCGGCGTGCTCACTACATAATTCTCCAACAAACAAATTGTTTAGGAGTTGTGAGACCAACCAGGTGAAAAAAAGAAAGGAAAAAAAATCAACCCATGAAAGGACTTCAAAAGATTCACTGATTAGAAAAAAGTAAGAAAGATCTCACTTGAAATAATATAACTCAATTTTATTTTCATCTCTAACATGCTCCAATTCTCCCTCACGATGATTCATTGGTATCATTGTGTGTGAGCACCAATGAAAATACAACGTATGTGCGACTTAAGATAAATAGAAACAAGTTTACCTTATCCTCTTCCCAATTTTATTAAAACTTGCACCGTCCTTGCACAGTGCTATGCCCCTCTCCAAGCACTCTTCAGTTACCTAATATCCAATTAACTGAAGTAGGATGAATCATAATCTGAAACAATGTTACTTTTTCATGAAAAGGTGTTCTAATTGAAAAGGTTAGGCGGGTTTAAGAATCACAGTCCAAACTCGAACCGAAGAGTTTACAGGTTCTTTAATGCCCAAATGGATCCAATAATCAGTAGCTTAACATGAAAACTGATATTGATAAAAGAAAAGTAATGATACCCTCACGAGTCTTTTGTTAATCTCATTAACATTCCCACAAAGAAATGTTTTCGATGTATCCCCATGGTAACCCTACAAAACCATGGTGTATGTATTAGGCTATTAGGCAACGTAAGTTAGAAATAAAAACGAGAACTACGAATCATTTGTCACAATATTGAGTGCTAAGATATTAACATAAACAGAATTCAACAAAGTTCAACATATATTCATAATGGGCGAAAGAAATAAACGGAAAGATGGAATTAGTCATAAACATACATTCAAGTAGACAGTAACATCAATATTTATTATGTCACCATCCTGCAAAAAAGTTGAGTTTTAGTAATACAATGGTAGAAAAGCATGTAAGGAACATAACAGAAGGAAATACAACAATTCATATCATAACCTGTAGTTGGCGTGAATCAGGAATTCCATGGCACATGCACTCATTTACTGATGTGCATACACTTTTTGGAAACCCACCATAGCCAAGAGGCGAAGGATAAGCACCAGCATCAATAATCATCTTGTGCACCGCTTTATCAATTTCGTCTGTTGTTACTGAAGGCTGATGCATGTATAAGACGAGCCGATTTAAGACATTTTAATAGAGCAAAGGCACAAATGGCAGTGAAAAACATATTTAAATTGGTGAGGTGAATTCATGTAAAAAGGATTTTATTTCACTAAAGAAGGCATTCGAAAGCCTCAATGGAAAACCCTTTTTGCTAGAAATCTTTGGAAGTAGGAATGTTCGGTGACGTTGTTGTGGAAAATCAGTGAAGTACATGAAAGAATGTCCAAGTAATTGTACATCATCCAAATTTGATTTTTGTGTTATTGGTACCTATTACACCTTCTTGCCTAGTTATTTTTGTTTTTGCCAGGACATGTGTAGATGCATCAAACAACATATTCATTTGTATTCGTTTTTATCTTTCAACATGGTTGCAACTTGCTAGTTGCAATAGTCCTTTTTGGTTGTTCTCACAAAGTCACATACAGATTCTTGCATTGGATACTGGAAGCTTTTTGGATAACCTGCTCTCACTTCAATAGGTATAATGCGAAATTCAGCTAGTACATCTTGGCTGAACTTACACAAAATCGTATTAAGACCATAAAATACAATTCTACGTTAATTATGCTTGTGTAAAATGTAATAATGTTTGATCAAAAAAAAAAGATTGTAGGTTAAAAATGATCTAATAGCTAAAGAAAAGATTAGAGTACACATATAAGACACATGTTGGCTATATTCCCGTTTTGGCATCTTCTCTGTACATATCTGCCAACCCTTACCACTGTTCATGTTTCACATTTTTTTTTTGTTTTTAATAATTTCAACCAAATATATCATATTTCATGTTTTTCACGAGATACTTATCATTCGCCAAAGTGCAGCAGGCACAAAATATTTCCTTTCCGGGGTAGTGTAAATATGCATCGATAACAAAATTTGAAGGATATGCCTAAAGGAAGATACGACCGAAAAATATGCATTAGCATTAGCTTGAGTTAATCAAAATATATCCCATACCCTAACTAATGTACCAGCATAGTCCAAGACGCGAGCAGCAAGTTCACACGCAGCTCTCATGCGAACAATGCCCTCAGAATCATGAATCTGATGCTCACGGGCGAGCTCAGGCAAGATACTTGTACCAACATAGGGAGGCCTGGCTATATCTTCTGGTACTGGGAGAGGAGCTGAAACTTTTCCCCGCCTCAAAGGTGGCAATATCTTTATTGGCGAAGTCTGTTGAAGCTCACGTTTCCTACAATACCGATAAAAAAGCTAAGAAAAACAACACACTTCACCCTGAGGATATGAGCTTCAACCTTCAAACAACAGAACAAGGCACAAAAAATAGGGTAATTATCATGTCATGTGTCTAATGGTCTGAAACATCCAATTCAAACTTTTCTGATCCGATCATCTTTTTCTGGTGCGGGAATTTCATTTCCAATACCCAATTTAATACTCTACGACCTAGATACTCTGTCGCACTGCAGTTATGTTTGTTTCACTTTTCAAATGTGAACCTAACCAGTTCTCAACGACTATTCACAAGTTCCATCTTCAAGATCAACTAATTAGATTATCAATTCATTAGCAATATTGGGAGAATAGTCCCACGCGAGAGAGGGATAATCTCTTAAGTCTTAACCAATAATATAATGTCTAGGTCCTCTCCACTCATTGTCTTGGTTTTGAGTTGGATGACCACAAAATTAACATGGTATAAGAGCAAAGCCCACACATGATAGATTGAAAAGGCATACGTGCTCCACGACGCCCGAAAAGAAAAACACGTGTTAGGCAGAAAGAACGTCACACGTCAGGGGGCGGGTGAGAATAGTCTCACATGGGAAAGAGATAAACTCTTAACCAAGCATATAATATCTAGGTTCTCTCCACTCATTGCCAATTAGTTTTGAGTTGGATGACCACAAACTTAACATCTTTGGAGGTGCATTAACAAAATCTAACATTGAATTAGTTCATGAAGTGCTGCAGCTATTAATTTCCATCCTACCACTAAGTATGTAGACAAGCAATAGCTAAAGGTAATGATAGACCCCCACTCTTTGTATTCCAACTCTGAACTTTCAAGAGATAACGCGATTACCCGACTTCTCTAATGTCAAAACAATATTAATAATAATATAGTAAAATATGTTAGCTGCAGCTAAGAAGATTACCCAAATTCTCTAATGTCGAAACAAGATTAATATGATAGCTGTAGCTAAGAACAATACCCAAATTCTCTAATGTCAAAACAAGATTATTATGGTAACTCTAAATAAGAAGACTACCCAAGTTGTCTAATGTCAAAACAAGGTTATCAGAGTTATTATATAATGTTCTGATCATTCTAACAAACAGTTCTTTTACATATAGAATTGGGTAATAGTCAAAACATAACAAATATGTTAAGTGGAAGCAATACATACTTTTTAATCCGCATTGCCTCCTCTAATCCTGATCTTTTCTTGGAATAGATTAAGGAATTCTTTTGCAAATGAGGGTTCTTCCCTAGAAATGAAACACAAATTAGTAAAACAAAAATTATAAATGAGGATAAACGAAAATTGAAAGCCAATACTAACAAAATGGTTTAGAACCCAATTAGGAAGAGGGTGGGTAGAGAGAGAGAGAGAAAGAGACCTGGGAAATAAGAAGGTGAGAAGTACTTGAGATGAGTTCCCATTATGAAAGATGAATTGAAAGAGGTAGAAGAAGAAGAAGAAGAAGATAGTTGCAGAGATGGAGGGGGAAGTGAAGCAGCAAAAGCCATGCTTGAATCTCTCTGCCTGACTCGGTGAGTGAGAGATAAGGCTTTCAATTTTATTTATCAGTTGTTATGGGCCATCTACTTTGGCTCGGGGGAACGTAGACTTTCTGTGGGGAGTTTCTCCTTAGAGAAATGTTCTATACACTTACCATTTCTACCTGCCACACTCGCATCTCCTTTGACTTCAACAAAAATTACCTCACATGTGAGTGTATATAACAAAAATGGTGATTGCATTTAAAATTTCCCTTCTTCCAATGGGCGCGACTAAAAAGCCCGGCCAAAACAGCTACGTGCAACGAGGCTATAGCAGGCGGCCCAACACTTGGAAACTTTCTCAACTATTCTGACTCATCTCTTCTCTCAATAATCTCATAGATTCTACCTCTTTTGCTCTCATTCTCTCTTGTCCAAGCATCCTAGACCTATTTACTTGAAGAAACTACCAAGAAAGAGTGGAATACTACCGACATTTGCTTGTGTGAAGATTGGTTTAAAAAACCGTAACTTATAAGAAAAAGAAAATTCTTTTAATTTGTTGTTTGAAATTTTGAATGATTTAGGAAGTGAATAATACATCATAACATGTTGAACATGCTTTTATATATGATTTCGAGTAAATTATGGCAAAAAGTAGAAAGCATCAGAATTATGTGTTATGTTTTAAATCCTAATCTTCATCCTCAACATATCACAACCACCACCACGACCACCACTCAATAATCTTTTCAAAAATAATTTGGGGACTCTCCGGGACATACTTCCTGGTGTACTCCGCCTCACAGGACAAAGATATTTTGGTCTTTTCAGTCTGACAAAAACTGTGAAAAAACCAAAATTGTCTTGTCCTGTGAGGGGGAGTACATCAGGGAGTATGTCCAGGGAGTCCCCCTATCAACTTTGTAATTTTTTCTCTCTCTCTCTCTCTCTCTCTCTCTCCCCTCTTTTTCATCCTTGTGTGCATGTGTTCAGATGAAAGAGAGGATCTCTTTTGTCTGCACAAGTCACCTGGTTTGGGGAAACCCTTGAAGAAGGTTGTGCTGGAAACCTTCAAGGAGATGGAGAACGAGAGGATGAAAGAGAGGTAGCGGTATTGGTTACTGGAGGTGAAGGTGCCGGTGAAGATGATGATTAGGGACTAAAATGTAAAATAGTTAGTTTAGAGGGTGAAGATTCAGTTGCCCTTCAAATTAATTGGAGTCAACTCTAGTCGGCAAAGTTTACATTTGGGAAGTAGATGCCCCCAAAGCCTTTTATTTCTCAAACTGAAATGAACTAGTAATGTAAAACAAGTCTTCTAATGCAATTTTCTTTTGTTGAAAGAAATTCAAAGTATGACAATAGATAAATGTAGTTAAAAGAGATGGGTGATGTTACATTATTATTTTCCAAGTTTATACTAAACATGAGATTTGAATAATGGGATGAGGGTGTATTTATTGTGGCGGAACTACCTAGTATTCATCGGGTTTTGGTTAATATTGTTTAAAGGCGTCTAATTGGTCCTAATGTCGTACTTAGGATAAGAATTTGTAGCCACTTATTGTTTAAGTGGTTGATAAGTTTCAATCTGTGATAATCAGAACTAAACAAACTTAACTCATACTACAAACGTACAAATAACAAGTCAATGCGTAGAACCAACCAACCAGAAGATGGATTGGTAGTGTCAATAAAAATTTTCTTCTAATTGATTAGGACTGAGTTGATAGTTGGGCCTAGACCAAGATAAGGTTATTAAAATAAGAATTTCGAATGATATAATTCAAAATAAAAATGCAATTAAAACTTGAATTTATGAGAATTTGTCATTTACCTGCATAAAAAATGTATGTCTCGACAAATTTATATAACCCAAGTTGTTCTTGGTTTGGACCGAGTCAAAAGATTATTAAGAGAAAAAACAAGATAAGTCATTTTCATTTAGACTTTTCAGCTTTGTTATTCTACTTTTCTTTTAAATATACAAGTTAATCCAACAAGTTGGCTTACAAAAAAGACATTACATAGACTTTCTTATTCCCAATTTTCGAAGTCTCCCACAATTTACAACTTAACTATTTAGAGAGACAGAGAAAAGAAAGTCTTTATCGTAAAAAGGAATTACAGAAGTGAAAATAAATCCTAAGATATCTCCACGATCAAGTCATCGACTTATCTACTGTCTATATGGTTACCGCGACTAAATCAAACTGTTAAACTCATGATTAAACGGGTCCTATGAAAAAGATAGAGATATTTTTTTACTCCTAAACAAAGAGATGTTATGAGGCGGCTTCTACTATACGTTGTTTCTTACAACAATATTCTACTGCCGATAATGACCCAACTCCATTATCTACCATTCTTTTACTACTGTTGCAACTAATATTACTCTCATCATTAACACTACCACTAGCTTTTAAAATATTTACCCCAAATAACATAACCACATGACCCGTTGGAACCGGGTTAAGGGGTCGTTCTTGATCCACTATCTCTCCTACCGACAACTTCCTTTCCTTCCAATCAATATAGAGTTGTTTATCAGGGCCGGACGATCTCTGAAAATTAACCACATCTCCAGCTTTCAAACTCTTTTCCTTCACAAAACGACTCCATCCTTTAGTAAGTACATAACTTTGACTACTATTCCAGTACGAATATCTAAATCTCCAAACTTTCCCTTCGTTATCTTCAAAATTCAATAAAACCCCTTTTGAGACCGACCCGATTTGCAACGGAAAATGTCTCTCGGCATGTTGTTTTGGTATAACTAATCGGTTCAACTTACCGACATCACTAGGAGTTACAACCTTTTCAAATAGATAACCACGACTAGCCTTCATTACTAAATTCGGGTCTAAACCGGATCCGAACCCGGATCCACCTAAAAATATCCCCCCTAAAATCTTGGACCCACTAGAATTATTGTAATTACGCTTACTATGTTCTAATTCATCATTATACGTATGCTTTCTAAGCATATCAACAATTTCAGACTTAGATCGAGAATTCAAGAAAGAATTTTCGATATCATTATCTTGAATCTTGAAGTTAGTAACAGCATCACGACCTCGAAATCTTCGGGCGGCGATATCGTAAGATTTAGCAGCTTCATCTTCTTCATTGAAAGTTCCCAACCAAACTCTTTGATGTTTTTCATAAATTTGAGCACCCCATCTACCATTTGGTTGAGGAACTACTCCTTTATAATGAGATGAAGGAAGTTTTCTAGATTCGGCTTCGACTCCGTTTTCGGAATCAATAATAACACTTGTTCCACTACCCATTCTGCTTAGTTTTGAATCAATTGGTATCATTATCATCATTTGTGGTGAAGATGATTTCTTCTCTTGTGTATCTTCATCTATGGAACTAGTATCCATGTTTTGAGTGTGGGTTTGAGAGATGTAGAGAGATGTAGAGAGAGAGAGAGAGAGAGAGAGAGAGAGAGAGAGAGAGAGAGGAGAAGGGTATGAATTGGTAAGAGATTGAAGGTTGGGGATAGGTATATATAGGGAGGAAAGCAAATTGAGGAGCAAGTTTGAATTGATATAATATTTTATGGGGTTGTTATTGGTGTGGGTCTCAAGTGGGGTTTATTGTTGGTGTGGGAGTATTGATGTAGGTCTGGGTCAAGAGTATAGGAGAGTAAAATCTAGAGAGAGAGAGAGAGAGAGATAGAATATAATTCTAGAAAGAGAGAGATGATGGTGGGAAGAAGATTCATGGCTAAATGAATGTGGGGTGGTGGGACAGATTAGTAAACTTAGAAAATACTAATAATGTTACAAGTGTGTTAATGGAGTTATTTTAATGTGAGATGGGGCCTACAATAGAAGAGCAAGTTGATGAAGATTCACATGAGTGTGAATGACTTTAATTTTCCTTGTATTATCTTGGGGGGATAATAAGTTCATCCCCCCTGAGCTTTTGATGCTTCCAGCTTATACTCTGACCAACATCAGCATGGTCTCCTATTGCTCATCCCCTTACCTCTCTCTCTCTCTCTCTCTCTTCTTTCTCTCTCTTACAAAAGCTAGACTTTAGAAACAAGCAACAATAATATGTTGTTGGCTACAGTTCAATTAAAAGTGGCAAGTAGAACTTTTTTTACAAATGATGAAAATTTGCTACTCTTGTTAAGGGAAGGACATGTCACACTTAGACAACAAATCCTAATGCCCAATTAATATAGGATAATACTAATATGGTATATGATATCTCATCGTGTCCTAACCTCCACCGATGTTAAAGTTTCGAACTCCTGACCATCTTTGAAAATACTGTGTTTGATACTTCGACAAAGTTTATTAAAATGTTAATATTTTTTGAAAGAGAGAGAGAGAGACCTTTCCCACTCGAACGTGGGAAACGAAGTAGACCCTCCCGACTCTGCCCCAACTGCTAAACAAATAATCGCGTGAAAGCCCGTCAAGAGGGCCTTCACAACAAATACATATGCATTAAAAAGTGAAATATTATTAAGTGACAAGAGTGATATTACAATACATATGCATTAAAAAGTAAGGTACATCTTTTTCATGATTGTGGCCTATTCTTCTTGCGAGTCCATTTTGCTAGCTTGTCGGCTTGGATATTGAGAATTCTATTTGTATGATTGAATTTGATGCTGTAAAATTTATTTCCGATTTCTTTGATTTTTCGGATGTGGGTCATCAATTGCCATTGGATCTTGTGTTTCGGGTACTTCAGGTGATGAATAAGGTAGATATTGTCATTTTCTATTATGATTGCCTTGTGATGGTTTTCCTCTGCCCAAGTGAGTTCATGTAGTATAGCAATTGCGTCACTCTCTTCGTTGTTTCGTGCTCGAGTCGTAATTACATTTGCTTCCACAAAAGTTGATTGTGCGTTGTATACTATTAGACTAGTTCCAATGTTTGTATCAATATCAGTAAAAGATGCATCAACATTAATTTTTAAGTAAGGTAACATAGGGGGTTTCCATTTTTCCAGACATGCAGGAACAAGTTTAGTCAGGACTCTGCTGGTTCTAGGGAATGTCATAATCAAATTTATCACCGAACTAGTATTATTAATAGTATGTTGGGAGCAATGATCGCATCTAGTTTTCATATGTGCCATAGAATGGTAACAAAGTGAATGTCGTTCGATGTGTAACTGATTTGATTCTGATCTTGCCAAGAAAAAATCCAATTTGTTAAAGATTCAATATTAGTCGATATGATGTTAAAGTGAAACCAAATATTTGTCACTAAAGGACAGTGTAAAGTGCATGTTCAATGGTTTCTATTTCAGTACAATTAGGGATGTATAAGAGTTTCATATATACTTACCTATACGATCACGGACTGGGAGGGCTTTCGTACAAATTTTCCACTTAAAAAGTTGGATACGAGGAATCGTTGAGATAGAGCAAATAAAGTTCCAGTTGATAGGAGGAGGGGCTTGCGGGTGACTGTTGATGTCGAGATGTGAAACTTTGACTAGGTTAGAGTTGTTGGAGTTTTGAACAGGACTAGATGTTCATGGAATTCAATTGTCTGTCCAAATGTTTATGTTGTCTCCAGTGTGCACTTTCCAAGTGATAAGGTTCTCGATCTGGTCAAAATGTTTTCTGAGGACTTTTTAGTTCCACGAGTGATGAGATTTAGCTGGCTCCGGAGAATTAGAGTTGGAGAAATATTTGGCTTTCAGGAATTAAACCCGAAGGGCATCGAGATCCGATTTGAGATGTCAGGCCAATTTACTGAGAACGGATGTGTTGTCGAGATGGGTATGATGGATGCCCAGCCCTGCTAGCTTCTTTGGAAGACAGATATATGACAATGCTTTGGTGCATATACCTTTAGACTTTCTCCACTAGAAAGACTTTTGTAAAGTCGCTAGGCTTTTGCTTATGCCTTTGAAAATGGCGAAGCCTTGCATCTGATCGGGGAACGACCGAAGAAACAACTAAAATAATAACTGTACGACCAGTTTGGGAAAGAAAAGAATGGTTCCACTTAGACAGCGGACTTAATTTGTTTCCGGATATTGTCGAAAACCTTTATATGACATGATATGCCTGAACCCAAATGATATGACATGATATGATCCATATTTGTCATGGTTTTTTTTTGTTTTATTGGCTATATTCACCCTTCAAACATTATGGAAGAAAGCTTCCCAAAATAGTGGATTTTTAAATCACATATGGTGTGAGGTGGATTTAGATCATATTTATTGTTTCTCTCTACCGACATAACTTAAATTGATCCTGACCGTCTAGGTCCCAATTCCACTCTACACGCCAAAGAGATATTGGCGGCTGAGATTATATTTTGACTGGAGTAAAATTAGGTCCACATTCCCCAGTGGAAATATCTGGATTTTTATAGTGAAGATGTAAGATGATGTTTGTTACTATCATGCGCACAGTTGTACAGGATCAAGAAGAAGAATAATAATAAAGAATGAAATAGCACGTTTTGTTTTACTAATTAAGTAGTTTTTTGTTGTTGAAATAACTAATTAAGTAGTTGTCTCCGTACAATATGGCTCCTAACCCTAACTTTTTTTTTTTTTATTTATTTATTTAAAAAGTCAAGTTGGGTAGTAGTACTCTGTTTTAAAATATAAAAGACCCCATCTAACTTTATCTAGCAAAACCAACTTGTTTCAAATAGGTCTTTATGTGTTTGTTAGCTTGGTCCTACACTCAAACACCCACTTGATAATATATATCTACAATTATATACATTAATTAGGTGCATGCTCTTTAAAATGTTATTTGTATAAGCGAAAAACTCGGTATTATATTTTTTACTTGTCAGGAAGTAATTTCCTCAAAAGACAATATGATCTTATTTTCAGTGTGTATTATTTGAATATGATCTTATTTAATATCACACTCAAATTTTCATAGATACATTTTTCAACCTCTTTCTCACTTTGCCAAACGACTAAAAAATAAAGAGGTAATATATATACACGATATAATCTACTGAGGTTGTAACCAATTCAGTAGAATCTGGGACGAGTTTCAAAGCAAAACAAGTAGCGCCTAGCAGTCTCGATTGCTCGACCTAAAGATTCCCCTATAGTGGTAGTTTGCTCATATGGAAGGGTAATATAAAAACCTATTTTGCTAATCTCACCTTCTTTCTACTACACCACTTTCAACTACCATTCTAAATCTAATATTTACTTAATCAACAAATTGTGTCTGCTATTAGGTATCTATTACAACACATTTTATTACTAAACTAATCAAATTAAAACGTTTTTAATATTAACAATTGTAATCAGGTGTTAGGGTTCCACTAGCCAAGGTTTTTCTTTTCTTTCTGCTGGCGTCGGATTACTATGCCATGTCACTTGCACTATATTTTATGACCTTTATAGACCAAATATGATTATAGGTTGATGTTGATATTTGTAGTAATCCTCAAATTAAGATAGATTATAAAATAATCTAATAAAATATTAAGATAAAGATTACGACAATAATCAAGAAGACAACTTTAAGATATGACCACATCTAAAACTATATCTCTAGTGTATTAATTTATAATTAATTCTGAAATAGTTAAATAAATATCTGAATACTAATCACTTCAATTATCTTTCACACCATTAAAGTGATAGATAATCCTGTCAATAGATTTTTTTTGTTTGAAATTCTTTTAACAGCACAGTCACGACTCAACAATATATATACGATTTCAAAAAAATGATCAATTTGGCCCAACTATCAACATGCATGTAATTCAGGTTTCATCTACAATCGAGCTCACTAAATACAATTATCGTCATTGATACAGTTATAACTATTGTATCAATGTCATTCAACGTAATAATGAAAGATCAAGATCATATCAGTTTCACATGACAAAGAGAAAATAGTATTTGATGGGTGGGTGTTTCTAAAGGCACCGGGCTAAAAGGCTGTTAGCATCCATCTCAGTTAGCACCAGACCCAACCGCTCCTTTCTCTATTAGCACCAACAAACTATGTAGGCACCGGTCCCTTCTCAGTTAACCTTA
>BEHA01043408.1:182488-193101 GCA_002897215.1 Eschscholzia californica subsp. californica | reverse complement strand
ACCATCCTGATAAGCTTCCAAGAATGAAAGCAGTTGTGGAGTTCTACGTTAATGGCAATCAAGATGCTCTGAAACCCTTCCCAGATGGGTCTGACTGGTAGAATCATGGTTCATTCTCTCAGCCTCAGATGTCCTTTTTCCCTTCGATATGATTCATGGGATTTGCTGCAAATGCCCCAAAAGCATCCACAGGTTAGCCGATTTGGTTTCACGTTTTCGACGCATATGCGAAATATGTTATCTTTTTCTCTCCACCATGACCCCAGTTAATTGAGAAGTTAGTTTTGTTTCTATTTTCACTATAATAACACTCGTGTTTCGTTCATTTAGCTGGTACTGTCATATAGTTTTTCGTATCCCTAATATGTTGGGGTTTTATGATTTGTTCTTTTTGTTTTCTTTTGGTAGTTGATTGAATGTTCTTCTAAACTCTAAATTGCAGTTTAAACAATCTCATTCTGTATCAAGTTTTAGTTTTGAGTTCATCACTTTTGAGAATCTGGCATCTATAACTCAGGAGAGATAGTGTCTGATTTGTGTATTACACAATCATCTCCTCTCTTTAGTTAGAGTCGAGAGGATAATTCTCTAGGGTCTTATTACTCTGATCTAGCAGTCAATTGATTTGAACCATCTAATTGGTATAGCTCTTCCTGTTTCTGTTAATGGATCGCCATCCTTGATGCAGGTTATTCTATCCAATCAACGAAATTTTCTCAGCTTTTTCACGTTTCACTCGAACATTCTTCTGTCTAAGTAACTCCATTAGAAACTGACATCTTCGCCTCCCTCTCTCTCTCCCATACGTGCACACACACACATACACATATATAACATAATTCCTAGTTCAAAGTAGGTAACTGAATGCGAAACAAGGTATAATATTACACCCCCTTTTGCTCTTCACGTGACGAAACTGTTCCAATTTGACAAGAATACGCGAAAATCACAGCCCCCCAAGTATCTTCCGGCCAACAAAGACATTAGACTACTTAAAGACGAAGATGGTTGCATCTAGGGTATCTGCCCGCTTTAATATTCCTTTGCTTCCAGATTAACCAGGGAACAAGAAAGAAAGTTTAATTTTATACAAGAAACTACAGCCAGAGTATCATTTTAGGTGATATACATACATCAAATTCTCCTAATCAAAACGGTAAAAAAAAACCAATATATTTCCCTGTAAGATTCAAATCGTACCCTTTGATTCCTGCGAAAAAACGACTCTCATCAATCTTAACGGATTAAGGTAAATGAAACATCAAGTCAAATGATATCGAATAGCACATTGTGTTCTTCAATATTACTCCTCTCCTCAATCACATTGTGTTCTTTCAAACTACATCAAACAATTGTAATGAAAAACTTCAGTGATTAAAAGTTCCTTATTCTTCATTCTTTTCCTTCTGTTTATTGTAAATTTTGAAACTTCAGTGATTAAAAGTTCCTATATACAAAACCTGGAGATTTACAGAACCTGTACTATTTTCCACCAAAAGAAAATTAAGAGAAAAAAAAAACGACTATAGGATGTCAAAACTTTATCTGCATTCTACTGCCTTTTATGAACCATGCCTCATTAGAAGTAAGAAGATTCGGGGCGCCAGTAACATGGGACTCTGAAAATAATTTCAGTTTTGTCAGTGAATTACCCCAAGCAACATTTATCGAAGCAACCACGAGTTTTGGGCGATAAGTTCCTCCTCCTGGATTGCTGTGTCAAATTTACAACAGTTCCCGGCGTATCAGTAATCAGATGAGTGGTTCCCTGTAAATCTTCTTCTCCTTCAGTTGGTTGTTGTTCAGTTGTTTGAGCTTCCACCTCTTGAGGTTGGTCTGTCCTCGCCAGATTCCGGGTTGTGTTGAGGAACTCTACCAAAGAGATGATGATTTCTGTAAACTCTGGTCTCGAAACTGAATCTTCAGCCCAGCAAGATTGTAAGAGAGGCACAAGATCCATTGGCACGTTGTCGATGCTCGGCCTTAGATTCTGAAATTAGTAGTAATTACAACCTAATCCAGTTATAATAACAGAAGTACTCCAAATTCTTAGCTTTACGAAGAGAACAACATCAATAGAACAGATTTTAAAATCCATCTATCTTTTAACTTATTTTCGAAAGTAACCAATTTTCTTGAATCAAAATCTGGTCCATATTAACCAATCTTAGATAAAGAATCGTTCATCATTAAGTACCGTTAGTTAGAGAAGATCACATACCTTATTAACTACAGCAAATGCAGTCTGCATAGTGGTCATCCCTTTGAACGGCGTACAATTCGTGAGCAACTCCCAGAAGACTATACCGAAGCTATAAATGTCGACTTTATGATCGTAATGTTTCTTCTCGCCATGTTTAAGTGGTTCTTTGCTATATAACTGATTCAAAGGGTAGATGAATCGGTGAAGGTCATACAAGGAAGATTAGCCAAATAGTTAACAGAGACTATACCTCGGGAGCCATCCATTTATAAGTACCAGCTTCACAGGTCATCTCAATGGTCTCTTCTCGAGCTAACCCAAAGTCAGCAAGTTTAAGCTTCGACTGATCTTCTGTGAGTAACAGATTTGCTGCAAAAAAATGTTTTAGTTCGTTAACGGAATACTTGATTACAAGTACAGAAAGATATTTAGAATCCAAATATTAAATTACCAGGTTTTAGATCACGATGAATGATTCCATTTGAATGTAAGCATTCCATTGCTCGACAGATATCTAACGCGAAGCTAATAGATTGTTCAAGATCAGGACAAGCAGGACGGATTTTCCACAAAAAACTTTTTAGTGAACCACCTTTCATAAGCTCCATGACTATAAGCATACTTCGTTCTACCGAAGCGCCAATAAACTGTTTCACAAATTCAGTTTCTTAGCTTCTGAACTTTAAGTTTTCGACCCTTTCAGTCCAAAAAGTTACTTATATCCATTAATGAAGTAATATTGAGGTCAACGATTATAACAATCATATAAGAGTACGCATCATACACTAATATGTTCAAAAGTCAAATATACTCGCCAATGTTAACTCGCTATGCTCGATACGAGGTTTAAAAGATATGCATAAAAGAAAAGAATATTGCTTATTGCTTCATTATATAATCAGAAGGTTTAAATATATCTAGATCACAGACTCACATGTCGAATGTCGACTTTGTATATAGAAAACATTTAAGAAGGGGAGATATCAATGTTATGTTAATATCACCAAAAGATCAGTCACTAGGTCTTTGAAAGCGAAATCGGCATATGTTTCATGTTCATGAGTTCATCATGCACATTGTATTAATAATATGAATGTGTCCTTCATTTTCATTTAGAATCGGTTAGTTCGAGTAGACTAAACATCGAATGAATGATTTTATTTGATATGCTAATCGATCAAACGAAATACACCAAGAACATACCCTAATGAGATTATCGTGTTTCACCCGTGAAAGCATCATTACTTCCCTTACAAACTTTTCTTTCCGTTCGGTGGGTTTCATGGAAGCTGTTTCACCTGGGTGTATTATCTTAATAGCAACTTCCATGGTTTTGTACCTACAAAAACAAGTGTCTGGTGAGCATTTACAGATCATTAAACAAGTAATGACAAGAAACAAGAAAACCTAATTTAGTAGCCCATTGTGGGGATCATAGAATAAATGCTAATTGCACATAATAAATACTCCACCATTTAACTCATAAAAGAAACCTAATTTAGTATCAGCCATAATTACTCAATTTGAACAGAAAGAAATCAAGAAAAGACCAATCATTCAATAAAAGTTCATATCAAGTACTAATGAATCAACCCAAGAACTCAATCATAAGAAATTCCAAACCCCAAAATGCAGAGTAGTAAACAGAGCAGAAGAAAGAAAGATAGAGAGAGAGAGAAATGGGTATTGGGTAATAGAAAATAATCAAGAATTGGAACAAACCGGCCTTGATGAACAGTGGAGTGACCGCCATTGCCAATGATGGAGGTAATGGAGAGATGGTTTAGGTCTATCAACAAGCTTTGATCGATCATATTTGTAATAGAATCATTCGCATTTCTGTTTTCATCATCTTCTTGTTCGTTGGGATTAATACGATTAGAGGATTCTCCATGAAGAGATATTCTTTCCGCCATTCTTGATTCTTGATCCTTTATTGCAATAACCAGAAACAGCAGCAAAAGTAGCGTCCTAGAGAGAGAGAGAGAGAATAAGAGAATGAGAGAATGAGAGAATGAGAGAATGAGAGTAGCGGGTTCTTGCAGTATTTAAATTTGAAAGAGAGAGAAAGAGAGGGTGGAGTCATCCGAGAGGGAATATCTTATTCGGTGGAAGGTTCTATTCATTTTTGCTCGGGGTGAAAATAGTAGCTACAATCAGCCGTCCGATTTCGCTACACACAAATCTCAAGGATTTTAAAAGTACCCAAATGTATAGAATGTTTGGCTATGTGAAGTTGATTATCTACTATTACATACTTGATTATTAATATACAGGGGTATAACCCGTCAGTCGCGGACAGTTCTATCAAATGTTTCACGTGAAGTTGGTTTTAAGATGATTGTGGTTGATCTATACGCGCCCCACATTGCAGTTACATGCACGATGCGCCTTTCAAAGGCTAAAGTTTAAGGGATCCATATGTAAATGGAGTGTCTACAACAATAATATGGATACCACTTTAAGTCTTTCCAAAGAAAAATGGGATGTTTAAAAAGATGCTTTTTTTTCATAATCTCAACCCTTGGATGAATTATAATCAAATCTGAACCCTCAAACTTTGAAAGAGTAATTCCCGACCATTAGAGATAAACATAGGAGCGTAAATCTTGACCATTGGGATGAGGGGGAAAGACTTTGAGAAAGTAAATCCCAACCATTAGAGATAAACATGGGAAAGTGAATATTGGCCATTGGGAGTAGATGTGCAAGTACAAATTAATGGTGATCTAATCTTGTTCTAGAAGTAGATTAGTGTAATTATTTGTAGTCGTGAATAGTAATTGACCTTTAGTAATTTAACGAAAAAGTCACATCCTAACTAGTAATTTAATAAATAAATTCGATCGTCGGTTTGGAGAAACAAGAATATTTTCAAGGTATAAAACTTTCAAGGGCAGCATAACTTCGTCTTAGTCAACGAAAAAAAAAAGCATGACTTCGTCTTGTTCCTCATCTCCTTCCATCTTTGACCCTTCTCCTCGAGATCGAGAGATTGAGATCGAGAGATTGAGAGAGAGAGAGAGAGAGAGAGAAGAAGAAGAAGAAAGAAAGAAGAATGAGAAGAGAGAAATGATGGTGATGGTAATTAGAGGATGAAAGAGAATCTCAAAAAAAAAAAAAATCAAAAGTCGTCTTCAATGACATTTTATCGGCCACCTTTACCGGCGGGGATAAGTAAAGGTTGTGAGGACATTTTCTATCTAAGTATGTGTTGTAAGTAGGGGTGGGAATCGGGCGGGTATGGGCACCCGCGGGTAATTCTAAGTCGGGCTCGGGCGGGTCGGGTAAGTTTCTCCTCTGCCCACTCGGGTTCTCGGGCGGATTCGGGCGGGCTTTTCTGAAATCTCCTGTGATCAAAGCCCGCCCAAGCCCACTAAAGCATCGGGCAAGTCGGGCTTCGGGCAAATCGGGCATCGGGTTTCTTTATCTGATATTTTTCTACCAGATCAGGAAACTCTAGAAATTTGATATTGTTCAAATAAGCTTCTCTAAACAAATTGATACCAAATCTTTACAAAACTTATAAATCAAGAATGAAAAAAATACTCAGATTCCGTAACGTAAGAAATCAACAACTGATATAGATCTATATATGCAAACATGAGACTTGGTTGTCTTCCACTTTTTTTCTTGTCTTTGTATGTTTCAATAGTTCTTCTTTGTTCTTCCTTCACATCAAAATAATCTTAAAATTTGACCACTACATAGAAATGGAATATGATCCCAATAACTTATTTAATAGAGAAGAAGGTTGGCACAAGAAGGTCTAGTAAATAAGAGAGAAACGGCTAGAGAGACAACGTAGATTCTTTTTCTCTCTTTATGCTACCGAATTTTTCAGATTCAATGTGGTAAACTATTAGGGTTGCTTCAATGTGTAGTTTATATATCTTGGGAGAAACCTTATATCTACTTTGGGCTTTATAGTGAAGTATAATCGACACTCAAAGTGATTGGCATCTATAGGCACCCGTCGGGTGAGCATATCGGGCTCGGGTATGGGCGGGGTGGCGGGCAGAGCTTTTCACCCGAGCCCGCCCACGAAAAATCATCGGGCTGGGCGGGTAGTACCCATCTTCGGGCGCGGGCGTCCATGGACATTGTCGGGCGCGGGTAAACGTGACGGGTATCGGGCTTTCGGGTAGAATTCCCACCCCTAGTTGTAAGCAATTATGTGGTTTTTCTCGTGGCACTCATTACCACCAAAGATTCTTCAGTTTTACAGTTTTACCCCTAATTACTTTCTATATTGAAGTGAAAAGGTTTATGATAACACTAATCCTAGAACTCCAATTGAAAGCAATCCAATAGAGACTCCTAAATGAAGAACATTTATCTTATTTTGGAAACTTCTAAAATTTTTAGACTCTCTTGGATTCCAAATCCTAAGACATGTTTCCAAAAGAGGAGTTCTTACTCCAAGTTTAGTTTATCTTATGCGTGAGCGATGTACGTGTGCGGGATTGTAATTCTAATTTCAACTGTGAAATTACTGGCCACCACCATTTGACTTAGTGGGCGGACATCCACTTTGCGTACCGGAGATCCCAAATTCCATTTCCATAGAAATAAAAATCCATGATTTATTATATATGGATCTTAGGGCTTAAGATGTCTTTGAAATGATGTGTTCGTGTTTCTATGTCATGTTTTCAATAATTAGGTCGGTTGTCTCTTCCTAATTACCTCTTCCATTTTACATTGTTCTCAACAATTAGGGGTTATCTTCACTATCGGTTTTAATTTCGAAGATTTACATTTTAGTTGGGAATTATCACGATAAAGTTAGACCTTGAGATTGCTAAAATCTAACAAATACAGAAAGAAGTTGGAACAACTGCTCGCTCCATGTCTCACTCCTCTTACCCTATTGGGGTGAGAATCCATTTGAGGGGTAGTTTTAAAAACCACATTAGACTTTTGACGGACATGATCACAAGGAGAGAGAAAAAAAGACTTTGAGGAGATTGCTCAGAAGAAGTGTGAGAATAGTTCCCCATGGGAGAAGGGGTGACTAGCAAGCAAGAATATTATGTATAGGTCATCTCCACTCATTTCCAATTGATTTTGAGTTGGATGACCACAAACTTAACATGGTATCAGAGTTAGGGTCACACGTGATAGGCTTATAGTCACACGTGCTCCACGCCACCCGAAACAAAAGAAAAACACGTGTTAGGCTAACCGCGCTACACGTGAGGGGGCGAGTGAGAATAGTCCCACATGGAAATTTTTTGCCACCCCCTACTCCCATGGGCAATGATAATGAAAAAAATTTATATTGATGTGATTTTGTGCTGATCCATAAGTTGGATGAAAAAAAATGATATTGAAGTGGTGAAACAATGTGCAAGTAAAAAAGGGGTAGAAGCTGACCATTTCAGAATTGATGTTCTTAAGGAGTTTTGAAGGAATTTCAGGGTTAGAAGGATAGTCTTAATTGGTCTTCTTGGATTGTAGAAATGATTAGCAGCTTGCAGCTTATGGAAAACAACGCAGAAAACCGCGAACAAGGTTGGGATTGTCGAATAGTGGGTACAACTATTGAGGAACTTAAAGATGAGAGTGAACCTTAGAGGACAATGCATGGAAACAGGAAACTACAGAGAGAGGACCAGAAGGAGTTGTCTTGAATTTATGACATAGGAGTTGTGAATGCAATACTAAAACTTATGACATAGTTGACTCAGATAAAAGATGTCCTTCCTCTTCTTACTCCTATTTGAAGAATAAACATGAAATGGTCCAGAAAAAACGGTATTGATCTTGTAGTCAGGATTGCTATTCGAGTATATTGGCGAAATAGGGAGGGATTTCATCTATAGTGACTCCTTTGCTTGGAGGGGCTTTATTGGATAAGGTCTTAGTTTACAGTCAAACAGTAGCATCTGCTTTAAAGCACAAGGGTTTTGGGTGTAGCTGGGTTTGGTTGTGACTTGTGAAGATGCATCTGCTTACCTATGTTTATCCCATATATTTGAGACATCTCTTAGATAAGGGACTTGAATCCATGACCTATTAGCGGCCTATTAGCAACTAAGCTTCCACCAAACTCTTGGTAGAAGAAGGAAACAACTGATTATATGTAGTGACTGTATATATTAAAGGTCAAGGCCATATTGGGCCTCTGCAGGTATACCCCCTCGTCTCCTTTGTCTCATAACAAACGGTAATCGCTACACTTCCATAATTTACTCCTTACGGGTCGGGATGTCTTATTTATATTCATTTCATTGCTAGTACAACTAATCATTCTTTAGGTAGGATTAGAAGGTTAGAATCATGAGACATTTCATTCCCTCAGTATCTTATGTTAACATAAAGACCAAAACAAAAGGACACCCTCTTTATGAATAGCTAAACATATCTAGCTACTTCCGCCGGTTTTCATTTATTAATAACGGATTCTACTACCCTACGGTTTACTTTTCATATTTGCAGGCTTTGGATGACTTAATGCACTCACTAGCTTTTGTTTGATACAACGTAGTTCGCTTACGTACGTGTATTAGTACAAGGTACGCTTATGCCTCTATTTTAGGGCCCTTACGTTTTGGACTATTATTACTCGACATTAAGTACTCCGTATGATGCATTAAAAATAGATTCACCTACTCAACAATTTTATCTCTACTAAACTTAAGACCACAACTAGTTAACCAAAAAACCTTGTAGTTAATTAAGGCTGGACCGCCGGAGACTCCAGTACGCCAATTTTGGAGTATCGGATTACGATCCTACCCAAAAAAAGGTAAGCAGAATCAGATACGCTGTCGCATTTTGATTTCCCACAATGTTATAGTGCAACAATATATATCATGTCTTTTTTATTTGTTGCAAATATATCCTGTCAACAGAGTAATTAAGGATCTGATTTGACCAAAAAAAAATCATTTGTTGTGTTCTCAATTTAAAATCAGGCTTCTTGGAATTACTACTACTACTTCTTGTGGCCCTTTCTCTATTTGTCATCTTTGAAACACCAGACTTTTCGCTTAATTGTATATTTTTACTTCATTCAGGTTGCTTTCCCCCTATATGATCAGAAGGACGGACAGAGAACTTCATTGAGATGTTTCTTCCATTCTCGGCACGGCAAAAGCAGTGACCAACCTTACCACTTTTCCTGCACTTTTCTTGAATGGTTGCTTCTAAGTTCTAATTTCTGCAATTAGGATGGGAAAAGGCTTCAAACATGTACGTCGTAAACACAACTATGTAGGAGGATTTCTTTCTCCCACTAAGAAATTAAATTTGTCGGGTGGTTTTGAAATGAGAGAAGAGAGAAATTGATGTATGGATGTAGTGTGTGTGGTATTATCTAATTGACAATGGAGTTTGTTTTTTTCTTTTTGAGAAATCAGACTACGATTTGCGTTAGTCATTACAAGGCATTAATGCATCATTAAGATGTGATAAGCACGATAACCGCTTAAGTTAAAGCAATAATTAAAGGGGTCTAAAACCTAACAACATCGAGCCTACTATCAACCACTTGGGCAACCAAGTGTTGACAAGATGGAGTTTGTTGGACATGGAGTTTTGAGGTATAACGTAAATGATTTGGGGGCACTCCTTAGTTTGGTAGAAAGGAAAACACTATCACTGAGAGGATTGGAGGATTTGGAAAAGAAACACCATCAATCCTTTAGAGGATTTGGAAAGTCTCACCTCATCCAATTTTATGTCTATCTTGTAAACAAGATATAAAACGGTTTGCCAGGATTAGATTAAGGTGGCAATGCTTCATTTATTTTGTGCTAAGATGAAAAATTGGGCAAAGTCCATCCCCTTGACCAATTTTGCAAATTATTGCAATCTTTTTCTGTCTGTAAGGATGCAACGGGAGTGCCTTCTACTTCTACTCGACCACGAAGTAGGCGAGAATCATTCTAAACAAATCCATATACGTTTCATACGTACAAAAATTCTAAAAAAAACGAATCATGGCACATGGAGTCTCGCTATAGCGCTAGTGCACCCTTCCAAAAATCCGGGTGTCACATGATCGATATACTTGGTAGGAGATTAGCTTAAAATGAGTTTTCTGGATTAAGATTGTCCTTAGAAAAGTTTCAGTTGTAATCATATTTTATCCATAGGATGTATCAAAGTCATTTCATATATGTTGTATGATGTTTCATGTACTCCTGTAATCATGTATTTTGGGTTTATGGGTGGGTTTAAGTTTGATTAACACACTGCAAAATTTAAATGAGTCTTATTTTGTGATGGTCATTGATTGTCTTTTCGAAGTGAAGTTGTTTTCTTTGAAGAGCAAAAAACACAAATTATTATGCAGTGTTGATGAACTGGATGACAGGGGTTTGTGTTATCTACCTAGTGAGCTATTGGTCCTTTAGGTTAGAAATTAAAGCCTATGATAAGATAGCGTAAATAGCCGATT
>BEHA01043408.1:124130-161966 GCA_002897215.1 Eschscholzia californica subsp. californica | reverse complement strand
ACCCTGCCCTCTTTCAGATTCAACCACCCAATTGACTTGATATACGGGTTGACCCGAATTTTTGGTATTTTTTTGACTTATTGACCGTAGTCAACTGATGACCATTTTTAGATCATCAGTTCGGACGACAAAAGCGACTTAAAATCTCATTCTTTCCTTTTCTGATATAAAATTTAGCTATATTAATAGGTGTTGTAATATCCATGCAAATACACTAGCCAAATGGTTCATGAAGCATCATGGGTAGTGGATTTCGAATGTTGTTTCATTTCCTCTCTTGCATTTAAATTGTAATCAAACTTTATTATACTTTTGATGTAGTTTCCCTTTCAACAAAAAAAGTAGAAGTTGATGATGATTAATGAAACTAGTGAAGAAAATTCGTCCATAAACTATAATTTACGACTATTTTTAAGGGTTAATGTTGTAGAAATTATCTGTTTTTATTATGTTCTTTTATCTTACTTTGTGATGAATGCCCGAACACCGCCCTGCCTGATGCATGCCCGCCACAGGCTAGTGCTCACAGTGTGCTTTGCTCAATTTTTTTTTGTTTTGCCTTATCCGAGCCCGTCCGCGAACTCCACTGGTCTTTGATATAAGCTACCTAAAATACCTTATCTTTACGAGAGATATCGATGGGCGCCCGAGCCTAGCCCGGTTCCCACCCTACCCATCACTACCACCATCAGCCACCTTTTTACTCATCGTTCTATCTATTCTCGTCTCTCTTGTTTTTTTCATCTCAACTTCGTCTCTCATTTTCCCCCTCAGCTGGATCTCTTCCTTCCCATGGCGCTTGCAGAATAACCCTTAATTGAGGGCTTCAAACCTTGTCAAACCCTAAACAAAGGGGATGCATGACGACGATAACAAGATGCGTAAAGATAGAGACAGATAGAGAGATAGATAGAGATAGAGAGATAGAGAGATAGATAGAGAGAGAGAGAGACAGAGAGACAGAGAGAGAGAGAGAGACAGACATAGAGGCGGCGATAATGACGATGGTGTGTCGCCGACATAGATGATCCACTTTGTCGATGGCCAAAGGTGGACTTATGTGGAGACCAATCGGTGCAATTGCCTAGCCTGGACTCTAGATATTTAGAATAAGATGCCAATCAAACTTGAGAGAATGACCTAGCTCCACTTGTAGAGCCACAAAGAATACCATGTTCGAGGCTTCTACTGGTTGCTTAGTTTTCTTTTACATGTACTAGGGTATAGCCCGTGACCGTGGGATACAGAGTTTTCTATAAACATGTTACCGAATTATGGAGCTGATTATGGACATATACTTTGGTCATTTAGAAATCTTCTAGTGACAAAATAAAAATAATAACTTTAATAATAGTGAAGATTTTATTGGGTTGTTCGAAGAGAGAAGAGAAAACAGAGAGAGAATCGTATGAATTTAAAGAGAGAAGATAGGAGAAAGACAGGGAATAGTGTGAGATTTTATAGGAAGTGGATAGTTATTTTGACTTTTACATCTTTATCTTCTAAAAACTCTTTGAAAAAGAAGGGTCATGATTTACAAAAAAAATTGGACGACTGAGAATTCTAAATGAAACTTATGACATGGCATGAAAAACTATGTCATTTGTTATATAGATTTTTTTTAACAAAATTGTTCTTTGAACAGTTGCTAAAGACAATCACTCTCTTCTCAGTTACACACTTAAATCTTTTTTCTTATTTGTGTCGTAGCTATGTGGACAATTGCAAAAGTTATCTACTTTGTTAAGTGCCCCAAACAAGTTAAATCTAAAGATTTTAGACATAAAAAAAAGTGATAACGATTTACAAAAATATGCACATTTTAGTATAAATGTATGATATTTTACGAAAAAAAGTAACACTATTCTCATAGTTAGGGGTGGGTTACCCGAGAGCTCGCTACCCATTATGAGCGCCCATACCCGAGACTGACATTATCCACCCAGCCCGAAGAATATTAATGTGCGGGCTCGGGTGAAAAGGCTTATCCGCGCACCCACCCGCATGCTAATGTGGACGCCCGTAATAAGTGGTCTATTATTTCAATAGTTGGGATTCAATATGCCCACCAGGTGCTTAATTGCCCACTAGGAGGTTAATACCACAACTCAAGAAGCTAAGCCATTGCAAGAATGCCTCTTTTGAATTTAAGTGTTGGGGTAGTTGGTTTTATAACTCCAACTTCATACCAGATTTCCTCTTTGTTTTGAATGTGGTACTATAATTTCAAAGACTCAAATTCAAGATAACTTAAGTTACATAATCCTGCATCACTCATTTACAAAGGAGAATGAGATTGAAATCTTTTATATAAGGGTAGGAGGTCAAAGCTTTTATCAGGTTAAGTTTTGCTAAAAGACTCTGAACTTAAGCTAAATGTCTGTGCATTAAAGGGTGCCTAATATACTTGAACCTTATTGCCAGTGACTAACCCGATGTTCGATTCACCCGAACCCGGAATGCCTATAAATGGGTATGGGCGGGCTATGGGCAGAATAATTTTCAGACGTACCCGCCCGATTTGCCCGACTACCCTAATAAACAAACTCTTAACTTACCCGACCCGCCTTAACCCGATGCAAGTCTACCCGTGGGCGCCCATACCCATACCTGTCCGATTTCGACTCCTACTAATAATTAAGTTGCGGTTCCTTACTTTGTAAATTTATGTAAGAAAACCTCTTTTTTTTCACAAATTTAGTTGGAAAACTTAGATAAAGCACAATACAAAATGTTGTTCTCTTCAAAATTGTCTTGGATAGAAGCCACATAGTCCATAGGCATTTGTAAGTAAAAAATTACTTTTAAGTGACTTAAGCTATTCCCATCTAACATGAAATTCTGGTTCAGCCCGTGCCTGTGGCTATTCATATCCTTATGTTTTTTTTCTTTATGTGCGCGTAAACTTAATAAAAAACTTGGTTTAAGTCTTTCAACCAAGTTAAAGAATGAGGTGTGTCCCTCTATAAAAATCATATACTTCAACCCTTAAGGGGAATGGAGTGCCTATGGAATTCCCCACCCAACTCCTGATGCATGTTCAATAAAATGTGTCTAGGTTGTCCACCAACCTTTGGTGCAGTGGTTGGACACTCTCTTAAGTCCATGAGGTCGTGGGATCGAGTCTCGGTGGAAGCAGTTTGTCATCAAGATTTATCCCACGTAATTTAGGCTAAATATAGTAAATGATGATAAATTTGTCGGGCTTTAGGTCTCTTTCATGTTGTTGGGCGTTAGGCATCTTTCATTCTTGGTTTAAATTAGGCGGTCATTGTACTTATCACATCTTCATGATGTATCAATGCCTTGTAACGACTCACGTAGATCATAGTTGAATTCTAAAAAAACAATTTGGGAAGTTATATAAGCACCCTGCTAACACACCTTCATACCACGCACATGAATATGACAATTGTCACCACCGCCGTCTTTATCACCGTCCTTCCTGCCCCTCTTAATCTTCATCACCTTTATATCAAGAAAACTAGAAAAGGGATGCAACCCTTTCTCTCATGGAAGCCGTTTTTCTTTATAGGATGGTGTGATGAAGAGGGGATGATGGTGGTGGTCAACGAAAGAGAAGTGAAGATGGTTGTTGATGACGGTGGTAGGCAGTAGTTGGTAGCGAAGATGAGAGAGGTAGTCAGGGAGTGAAACATAATGGCAGTGGCGTGACTGAGATTTTGGGGCCCGGTGTGAACTTTTAACCGGGGCGCTTCATATGTTGTAAGAAACGAAAATATTTACGTACGATATATTAGTAAAATATCTAAACAGTTTAACTGAAGAAAATATTGTCACGACAAAAAAAATACAATATGTAAAAATATTAATGCATAAATGGTTATATAATATTAGTAAGAATATTTAAATAATAATTAATGTAAGTAAATAAATCATTTAACTAAACATTTGAAATATGCGATTATATGAACTAAAGAAATATTCATATAACAAATAAGTACGATTTGAAAAATCCAATGCAACACGTAAAACCCTGTACATTTTGCAATGAAATTATTAAAATGACAAAGAAAATTATAGATAATAACATAAGAAGACATAGAATCCTATTGTATTTTAGTAGCTAAGAGATAAGAAAAGGAGAAAAATAAAGAGAAGAACAAAGAAAAAAAAAGACAATAGTAGAGAGAAAAAAAGAAATGAAAAGATAGAAACAAAGTTAGGTTATAAAAGAAAAAACAAGTAGAGAAAGAAAATGGAGATGCATTTAGAATAGCTACAACATAACATGGGCCCTTAGATATGATATCCTATAAATAAAAAATTTAAATAAATCAAGATTTTGAGTTGTGACTGAGGGGATTCGAACTCAAGACCTCTCGTGCAAATGAGTTACATCCTCACCAACTGAGTTGCCGACCATCTTTGTGTATGTCATCCAGCGCTGCTAATATATTACTAAACCATCATTGACATTACTAAAATGGGGCCCTTAAATGGAGAGGGGCCCGGTGCGGCCACACTAGTTGCACTCTCTCTCTCACGCCCCTGTATAAAGGCGACAACATTGAACCAGGGGCGGCCTAGGCCCTTTGGCTGCTTTGGGCCCCGACCAGCCTGAGGGCCTCAACTCTAGAGTTTTATAAGCACTATCTTGAACAAATAACTCTATAACTAAATTTAAACAAGGCTCTTATAGCTCAGTGGGGAGGCGCTTAGTATGTGACTTGAAGGTCAAAGGTTCGAACTCCATCTAAAGCAACATTAATTAGTTTCATTTTTTACATATACAAACAGGGCCCCCATCTTTTACTTGGCTTTGGGCCTCACAAATGGTTGGGCCGGCCCTGCATTGAACTTGACTTATTAAAAGTATAAATAAAGAAGTTCAGTTGGCTTTAGTTCATAGTTTAATTGGATCTTAGACTCGATCCTGTAAGATTCAAATTTGACAGTTATCGTGCTTATCACATTTTTGATGTATCAATACCTTGTAACGACTTTCGTAGTCAATTTTCAAAAAAAAAATGAAGTAAATATGCAAGTGAAGTATGAGGGCTGAGAAAAATCTAAATTAGTAACGTGCCTTTATCTGCATATACTTGTAAGAACTTAGTGAGCTTATAACACTTACTTCCCTTGCACAAAATGTTCATGGCTCAATAGCCTCGTGGATGCTGGTGGAAGTAGAACAAACGTCTATTTTAGGTTGGGAAGTTTGGTATTAATGGAGTGAAGATACCGTTAGAACATCCAAAGACGTTGGTTTGTTTGGTCCCACCACATTTATAATAATTGTCAACCTCAATCATGGAATTAGGTTTAATTTCAATTTTGCCCCCAGTGTGTAACTAATGGCAAATTTAACCTCCATGTCTATCCAAAGTTTCAATTTTGCTCACAATATCATTATTCTGTCAGTCAAACTTAACCGTCGTTATTTTCTTTGCAATTTTATCATTTCATTTCAAAAGAATTTCCTCTTTGTCATCTCGTTGAAAAATCTCAAATGGCCGACGACCCTCTGTGAACTACTTTTAACTTAAAAATAAATACTCCTTCCGTCCCATTTTGTTTGGGTGTTATTCCTTTTAAGGAAGTCCCAAAATGTTAATCCACTTACTTAATATAAGACTTATTTATTGCTAGTTTTATTGATGGTTCCCAATCTGCCCTTACTTTTAGTACTAATAAAAAATTTCTATTGGTTTTACACTAGTTTCAATGTAGTTTTCATTGTAATACTCTAAAGTAAATATGGGTAATTTAGGAAAATACATTTAGTTAGAAAGCAATAAATGAAAATCCTTAATAAGTTGGATCTCCCAAAAGGTCAAACAAAATGGGACGGAGGGAGTAAATAAGAATATTTCAGTTTTCATCTTCTTCTTTTTTCTCTACTCCCTCTCACCACCACCATTTCCTTACCATCTTCATTTCGCTCTCTTTCTCTCTCACTTTTTTTTGTCGTTCTCTTTCCCTCGTCCTCTCTCCCACTATCCTTCAATATACCAGACCTCGTGGTTCCATAAGATTTCAGATAATGAAGCCCATTTCTGGTCCATGGGGTCTCAATCTAAAAAGAGATATGAAGATGGTGAAGGAAATGGTGGTGGTACTCTTAGAGGGAGGGAGAAAAGAGAAAAAAGAAGTTAACTAGGTCAATAAGTTAAGCATTGACCAAAAATCCAACAGGTCAACCCGTGTCAAGTCACCAGGAAGGTGAATCTGAAAGAGTTCGGCCACTCAAGCAGAATTGGGGGATCGGTATGAGTGTCTTAGGCACATAAGGTCTACTTTGTCTCTAATATAATCAGGTCTGCCTTGAATTTTGGAAAAGTAAAGGAGGTCTGCGGAAGTGGGGTCGACACCTTAATCCCATAACATGGAGGTAGAAGTGTGTCTTACACTTTCCCAACCTAAGCTTGAATCATACCCGAAGATCGTGGGCTGAAATTAAATATCTTAAGTATTTAAATAACTTGAAACTTAAGGATCGCTCGGGGAGAAACTATTCCTACAAAATCTACAAGATTGGCGATACGATATATCAAAAATACAAAATATCCTTGAACAAGAAAACCTAATATCTATTAAATATACAGGATAAACCCGAATGAGAAAGTTAAATCCCTTACGACTATGAAATAGTAGGTTCAACCAAATACAATCGGTTAACGAGCCTATATAAAGCAACATGTTCACCTTAAACGAAGTAAGCAAAAGCTTGAGCGAGAAACGGATCGAAGGTCCAATCTCTAAACTCGATACTTCATACTGAATTAGTTTAACTACAAGATCGCCTTATTGACTTGAGCATTGGGAAGTTTTCAAGTTCTATGCAGGTTTCGTTCCCAGTTCGTGGAGAGCAGTTCAAGATTCGAAGCAACAATCTCTTTATCCTGAATGATTCCTAAAAGCAAAATTTAGACATTATCACATATAGATGCAGCTACTCGATTTCACCATATCTGCAACGTACTCTCGATCGCAAGATCCTCCTTTCAGATTCTAGTTTTCTGAATCTTTTGGAGTTCACTGACTCAGATTGGGTCAGCTCCCCTCACTTGCATTCCACCATCGGATATCTTACCATGCATCGTACGAGTTCATTGCTTTGTCGTTCCAGGACACAACTGACCGTTTCACAGTCTTCTATTGAAGCAGAATATTGTGCACTTGCTTCTCTGACTACTGAGTTCCAATGGTCGAAATACTTGTTACAAATCATCTGCTTTGAATTTCCATAACCTTTTAAAGTGTAATCTGACAACCAGGCTGCTATCTGTATTGCTTCCAATCTAGTTTTCATGAACAGATTAAGCATATCGAACTTGATTGCCTCAACGTCCGTGAGAAACTTGCTTATGGTCTTATTCAAAATCTTTGCTCCATCTATCAGGTACCCGATATTATCACCAAGCTACTTGGTTCTGACCGGTTTCATCGGTTGTTATCCAAGTTGGGTTTGATTCAGAGTTTTTCCCTTGCTCTAACCTGGGGAAGGGGGGTTGTTATATAATGTACCGCCATGTCGCCCAATGTTATTGACACCCTCCTTGCCGATCAAGAGGAGAAGAAGACAAAGATCCTTGTTACTCTTAGTTCCTAAAATCTAGTGTTTCCTTATATATTTATAAATTCTTTATATGTTCTTTCATATGCAAACCCTAATCTACACTACTATATGTACTCTTCAAAGAGATCAATAATTACTATCTTTTCTACCATTGTTCTTGCAAATTTAATTATTTCACATTACTGTGTTATTCATTTGGATTGAAAGAAGAGGATATACACAAAATAGAAAGAGAATAACTGGCTGAAAAAAATACTAACAAAAAAGTAAATCTAGAAGAGAAAAAAACAACAAACCAACCTAAGAAACTGACAATTAAGGGACCATATAAAATAAAGAGTTAGAGTTGTGAACAAACACAAAATTAATTACTTTTAGTAAACTAAACTTTATTCAATGTTAGATCCCAAGAAGTGGTCCACAAATTTGGAACAATGACAAATTGATCCATCAAACAACGGTCGACTTAATAATCTTCTATCACATTAATTCACCAAGTGTTATTATAAATTATGTCCCTTGCAAGATAAGGTATGGAATAATAGATTCATGCTTGATTAGGTACCAATTAATTAACCAACTAATATTATTATATATTATTTTATCAAGAAAATATGAAAACAAATGAAAAGAACAAGGAGAAATCTTTGAAGATTCTTATCTTATGACTGATAAAAAGAACCAAAAGATGTAGGATGGTGGAAAAAGTGAGTTTTGCCGTTGCAATATATAGCCGTTGCTTTACATATCCACTCACCCACTTCTTAGGGTGCCTCTAGAGGCGCTCTTACTTATTACTTAAGCTCGTCCTCGTTCTTGGCACAAACTTCTCGTCGCCTTTATTTGTATGTTGAAAACGGTTTGGACTGACTAACATTTTGGAGTCTACGCGATCATGTTTGTACACCCAAACAAGCTATCAGTGCACAATCTTCTCATATGATATAACGAGTGTTATTCTGGAGTTGGCAATAGGTTCCGTATAAACGAAAATTGTGCTCAACTTACCACACAGATATCTATCGTGATATTTTTTGGATACTGAGATTCAAGTCTTAGTCTTTCTAATGAAGTAACATATGGTATCAATTAAAGTAATTTTCATCATCCTTTGTGTATGTTGTTCGCATGTACCAACTGGTCGGTCGTTTGTACAAACATAATTTTATAGAAATTTTGTTTATAATGAAGTGCTTAGGACCTTTGATGCCGATTGATATATGTTTAAATTGGTGTGGTGCCAAACACTCGCCAAATTTAAACTTTTTATTCAATTTGAGTATAAATTAACTTTGATAAAAATACAAATCTTGTTCCTCTCTCTCCATTTTGTATAAAATTTTGAATGCACCCTCCCTAAAAAGAAAATAAATTTGCATTGTGTTAACAGTGTAATTCTACCAATTGCAACTGAATAAAATCTCAGATGAAGCCTGAGAACATACCAACCAATCGTCAATTTTGTTGAAAATGCATTATGGGTAAGGTATAGTCATAAACAAAATGAGCGTCTTCCATTACGAGTGAATTGTATCTACATATAAAGAACTCTATGTTTAACGGGGTGCACAAGCCATTGCTTAGGCGGGGAATATAGGTCAGGCACTTGGTGGATCAAAAGATGGATGGCAAATTTGAAAGAAACTGAAGAAACCTTGAACAAATTCGTTATTTTGATTCTTTTCTAGATCATCAAGCAAAACATCTAATTGCTCAACTAAATTTGCTTTTGATAAATGATGTAGTTAACATTTGGTGTGAAAATAACCCTAGACTTTTATCAATGAAGTTATCGTTTCAGACACTCTTTCAAATTTATCTTCTGATTTTATCAAATAAGAAAGTTAAAAGTCTATTCTCATTAATAAAATAAAATGAAAAACTATCTATGAGTTTGATCGAAAATCAATATTGATAATCCGAAAAACCAAAAAAGGGGAATTCTTTATCGTAACGGCATGGAACTGTAGTTGTTGCCAACCCAATTGTTCATTTGTTTGTTCATCCATATCGATTCTCTCTACCTTCCGATGAGTGGGACGTATTGCCTAACTAGCAGCTCTTAACATTTGTCCACTCCATTCCCTCTACTAGTTTTCATTTCCAATCTTACCCCTTTTTCTAACAAATATTACTTTTCTATTACCTTGATTTACAAACCTTTTTTTAATCATCCCAAATCCGACACATCAATCTTTATTAATCTAAACTAAAGTATTGTTTTTCCAATAATCAGTTACATCAAAATGATTATTGTTTTTAAAGTATTGTTTTTCTAATAATCAGTTACATCAAAATGTGATTCTTGTGTTGGTATATGAGTTAGGGGAGATGAATTATCTAAAGCTAACTCTGCAAGTCAAAAGGAAATGAACATAAGGCATCATAGTTTTCGTTACGAAATCAATTGTACGTTCATTTCGAAAGTCGGGAAGTTGTTCTAATACTACATAACTTAAATATCATATGGTATATTAGTTGAATAGTGGAAACAAGTTTTGGAGTTTTTGCTGAGTTTTGAAGCTATTTTTTTGTGGTTATTATAAAATTTGTAGTCCGTTTTGATGTATATTATGAACTTCAGAGTAATATATTATATGATTTTTTTTTTGTTGAACTAATATATTATATGATTTTGATCTAAATAAACATATTGCATATGCCTTCACCTTCACCCACCTTTAAAATTTAGATTTATTATGGTTTGATATTGATAGCTTTGATATTGATAACTTTTGTCCTATATCATAGAAAAAAAAGATCGAATGATAACTAAAACAATAATCAATTAATCACTTGTTAACAGTTAGCCATCACTAGTATACAAGTGTTAAATTTAAATTCTCACACATTCCTCAAGTCTGATATACATTTGAGCGTATCATGTCTTGTCATCGAATTGCTTCGAGCACGTGTGACCCTGGGTAACAAATATTTTATGATGTTACAAATGTGAATCTTCAAACAAAAATGGATATAAAGGTTCTATAGAAATTCCAAGATACAGATTGTTTAAACTCACAAATGAAAATTGTACTTATAAACTTTTTAATTTGATCTCCATCAAAATTTTTTTGTAAAAATATCTTTGTAGTGCTGAAAATACTGCTTCTATTTATAATGTTGTTTGTACTTACTAATAAATTATGTAGCTTCAGGATATTATAGCTATCCTTGGATTGGACGAATTATCCGAAGATGACGAATTATGTAACTATTTGTGCCTTCACCATTACTGTTGTTATCATCATATATAGTCATGGGAATGTTATATTCATCAAACTGTTTTAAAATCAATATATAATCAGTCATTAGAAGGTCAGGAAAAATATCTCATATCTTTTTCAGACGAAGAATATTAAGTGAGAAAATGTTAGACAATCCAAAAAGATCGACCGACCCCGAGTGGATAGCCGACATAGTCGACTCTCGTTGGACGATCCCTATTGAGAGAGAAACGCGACCGTACAGTGAAAGCCGCCCGCGTGGACTTTGAGCCTGTAGTCGGACCTATTTTGAGGCATTTCTAATAATTGTAAATTGAGAAAAAAATGTCGTGGTTTTTAGTGGGCCCATAGTGCTACGACAAATAGCTACTGAGGTGGAGTATAGTTGAAATGAAAGTATAAAAAGGACAGTTGAGGTTATTTTGAAATTTTGAGTGGTGATAGGGGGCAAAATAGTCATTTACTCAACATCTCCCCACCCGTTTAAAGTCAGTGACTCTCTCTTTCTCTCTCTAGAATACATCTCTTTCTTCCTGCTCCCACAGTTCCGTTTTCGTGAAACCCTCACAAACTTTTGAGCTTCAGCTAGTGCTTCAGATTTCGTTATTTTAGGGTTTCATTTCAACTGGAAAATCTAGGGCTAGAGTTGGATCTCTCAACAATCTCCCATTTTGATACTTAAATCGAAGAGATTCAAAGATTTGCAGTCATCGTTGATAGGTAATTTGTATTGTAAGTTGAATTTTTTTTCCCTTTTCTTCTACTTCAAGCTCTTATTTGAGAGAAATTGAACTAATTTTTCATCTACTTTAGGGTTTTGAGCAATGTCTGTAGATGCAGAGTTCAAATCTTCTCCAGAATCGGATTCTGAAACTCGACCAGTTCTTGGTCCTGCTGGAAATAGAGTTAGGGTTTCAGAATTTCCAGAACAGAAACGAAAGAAAGAAAGCTTGAAAAAATCTCAGCAAGTTAGAAGAATGGCTACTCGATTACCTGAATCTATTCTAAGGGCTAATGCTTCTGTTGATAGTTCGTGTTCTTCTGATTCATCCTGTAGTGTTTCTTCTTTGAAGAAGCTGAATTTACGAAGAACTAGAACAATGGAACAGAAAATACTCACATCTGTAAAGATTATTCCTCAAAAAGTCGATCTTCCGACTGTTTCTCGGTCTCCATCTCTTTCTAGGTCTCCATCTGTGTCTAGTTCTCCCTCTGTGTCTAGGTCTACATCTCTGTCAAGGTCCCCATCTCCATCTCCGGCACCATCTCCGGCAGCTTCTCTTAAACGGTGTGATTGGATTACACCTAACTCCGGTAAGCCAGCTTAAACATTTTTTTAAAGATTTGTTAATATCTCTCTCATTATGATTATTCCTTTCATAGTTTCATTTACTACATTTTATTTGAATCTTTATCTCTTACTTCCATCTTTGTTAGAATAAAATATGATCAAGTCAGAAGAATACTGCATAGAAATGTCTGTCTTGTGAATTTCTAGTATTTAGAAATTTGAATTCTTCAGCGATTGTTTGGTAACAAAAACAGGTCTTTCTAGAACATATAAACACAGATTAATTAATGAAAATTTCCCTGCAAGATGTCACCTTTTGAACCTTGAGAATGGGGAAAAGAAAAAAAAATAATCATCATTATCCCACTACTCCTTCCGGGGAAAGCGGGCAACTAGTTTAAAACTCAACTCTGGACTTGCATTTTAGTTGATAGATCAAAAAAAATATTAATCTCTTTCCCGAAGTTCCGGTTTCTTAGATGAGTTCACAATTTATATCTTTTTTGTCGGAGGGGTACACTAGTATTTAAGCATATCATAGTAAACATAGAAATACTATAGATTAACGATTTTGATATAAATGTAGTTCTGAATCCGATTTGAGTTGGAATAAAACTAACTGAGCTACCTCCAAGAACTCGCGGCATATGGTCAATGCTTATCAACAATAGTTATATTTAGGGCAATCGTAGAACTTTTTGTGCCCAAAACCTTTTGATGATTTTCCTACATGTCACTGAGTTGTCTGTCATTTACTTTACCAATTATATTTGTCTCAGTAAGATAATCTTGTATATATCAATCCTTAATGAGTCAAAAGATAACTGATAGTATGATTTGGAATTGGCTCTCTCTTATGGGTAGATCTTTAGGGCCAGGTTGGACATTGTCTTGTTTCTATAGACAGATTTGAGCTTTCAGAAGCAGTACGGATCTGATTGAGAGAGAAATTCAGTAACCTGTGGTCAACCAGTTAATGTTATCCGCTAGACATGGCAACGTTCTCGAAAGTTGTTAATTTAGAGTGAGCTTGTCTTAAACTAGAGAGCAGAAAAGAGATGATCCAATAGACTGCAACATCAGCTGGAAACCTGAACTTAGCCTTACAAGTCCACCTTGCCTCTTTCTGTTAGTCAATGTAGGAGTTAGCGAGGTTAATTTGAACTTTTCAATGTGGTGAAGTGTTTGTGGATATCTCTAAATTGCTTAATCTGCGAACAAGTGCTACTGCACCAGAATATTGTTAGGGAAGAGTTTGCATGGATTCGGAGGCATACATTTTTTTTCTTCCCTGAGCTGTTGGTATATGTGCTTGCTCATAAGAAAAGAACCTTACTGGTTTATCTCTAGTTCAGTTTTATCCATATGCATTGGATTATGTGGTGTTTTCCATACTATAGATATCTTGAGAAACAAAGATAGTATACAACTGTTCTTCTATAGTCTATCTTCTTATTGCAATTGTAGTCTTTAAATTCTATCATTTGCCAGTTACCAATTACTCCTCATTCCTCAATATATTTCTTACCCTCTAAAACTTGTCATCAATGTAATATTTCTGATTGTAGATCCACTCTACGCTTCTTTCCACGATGAAGAATGGGGAGTTCCAGTGCACGAAGACACGAAGCTATTTGAGCTGCTTGTTTTAACACAAGCACTTGCTGAGCTAAACTGGCCCACTATTCTAAACAAGAGAGACGCATTCAGGCATATTACGCTTTTACTGTCTCTGTCATTTTGCTCTACCAAGCTTCCTCTTTGGTTGTTTAATATGTTCGTTTTCTGATTGTTATGGCAGGAAGCTTTTCGACAATTTTGACATAGCATCTGTTGCAAAGTTCATAGAAAAGAAAATACTGGCGGTGAAAGCAACCGGCAAAACCTTGCTATCTGAAGCAAAACTCCGTGCTGTTGTTGAGAATGCCAAACAGATACTCAAGGTAATTAATATACTGGCTAGGAATGGAACCCCGCATCTTCGCCGATCTCAAGTGCATTACTGAAATTTTTCTTATTAGATAAAAACACATTGTTTTGGGAGTAAAATATCCAATCCCTAGGTCAAATTTTCTTTTGTCAAAGAGGAATGACAAATTTTTTTAGGCTTCACTTCTCTATGTAAAGTTAGCACACAGTAGTTCGCAAGAAGAATGTAAGGATTGACCATAGTCTGCACAGGTTTGTAGTGGAAATATGTGTCAATTATAAAGCATCACTCTTCTAAATCACATGTCAGTTTTCATACTTTATACTGAATTTCAATGTTTTGAATCCATGGTTCACAAGATCCACCTCAGTTAGTAACTCTCCTACTTAGTGAATGAGATAAGCATTTCCGGTTTTTCTAGGGAGCCGAAGCCTAAAAAACCTATTGACACAGCTTTGTAATAGAAACCAACATGAAATTGGGTCTTTACCCATTTTTTCTTTCCTGATAGGGCCATGTTTCGGTTTGAGTTAAAACTTGTATAATATTATGGGCCTTTTGCACAATGAACAGCAACCCAAGTTTGTGGAACTTAGGCTGGCATCTGTTCTTGTTTTGCAGATTCAAGAGGAATTTGGCTCATTCGACAAATATTGCTGGAGTTTTGTGAATCATCAACCAATAAAAAATGGATTCAAATATGCACGTCAAGTACCGGTTAAGACCTCAAAGGCCGAGGTGATGAGCAAGGATTTAATGAAGAGAGGCTTCCGATGTGTCGGACCAACGGTTGTTTATTCATTCATGCAAGTAACAGGGATAGTGAATGATCATCTTCTTAGCTGCTTCAGATACCATGAATGCAATTCAAATGTTCAGAAGGATTGTGAAGAACAACACCATGTTCAGAAGGTTGAGAACATGGAAGTAGTGGTGAAAGCTTTGGACAAAATGTGTTTATCCCCCCCTGTTTGAAATGTAGAGTTATCATTTTTTTTCCTTCTTTCCTTTTGGGGTTTCCTTTGGCAAACAACATACCATTCTAGTGATGATGATGATGAGTAGAAAATGTAAAAGCATGTATGGATATGACAAAAGCCGGTGTCTCTGATTCTGGTTGGTAAAGAAGATATTGCCTTGGTCTGGGTGTTCCATTCTCTCTATATATGTATATACTACGTGTAACTCGTCCGCTTAGGGTACTCTAGGTCTGCTTAACACGATTAGTTTATCCAAGTACATATGTATGCATATGTTGGTTGCAACCAAGGGAGGAGACAAAGCGAGACTGTCACTGGCTGTATGCTGTACTATTTTCTTAATGAGTAGGATTTATTTCATAATTGCCACTTTTTTGATTTCAATCATTTTTATTTGGTATGTTCAAACTCCTGTGGTATGATCAAAAGTAGAATTTATTACATGTTATAGGTTAAGGCTAAAAGTTTGAGAACAAAGAGAAGAGCAAGAAATTGCTATAGATGTTCCAATATTAATGAATGACCTCGTTTAATAAAGAAGTATAGCTTAATAATAAAATACGTTTGTCTACACTTGTTTGTCCAAGTGGTTGAAAGTGTTGACATAAACTACAAAATCCTATGGGTCCAAAGATCGATTCTCACAGGAGATGAAATCCATGGTTATTGAATTTGGGTTATGTAAGGTATAAATAATAAGTTTGTCGGACTTTAGACCTCTTTAGTATGTTGTTGGGCTTTAGACCTCTTTCATTCTTTTATTTTTGGTGAAGGTAGACATCCGCCTAATAATTATTCAATATTAAAAATAGGAATGTTAGCTTTGTCAGTCGTTAACTGACTTACAGTATAATTAGGAAGTTGAAACATCTCATTTGATGAAAAAATTCTGAAATAAACGCATTCCTATCTAGTAAGTGCGCCACTTTATTAGCTTCACAAAAACAATACATGAACACAGTCTGTCGATCATTATCTCCACCCATTGCAGTTTCGTGCATAATTGTTCGAATTTTCCGTGGGGGATTCTCCTCAGAACCAGAACAAGTACTTACTACCATCATTGCATCACCCTCAATAACACAAGGAGATTGGGTTAATATCCCAACTATTCGAACAACAAGAAGCGCCGGTTTAGCCTCATCTTTTAAGGCATTTCCGGCTGTGTTGTAGCTCGTATATGCTGATATGAATTCACCATTGCTATTACGACAAATCACCCCGAGAGCTGCTTTCCCGTCTTTATATGCCGCATCATAATTAATTTTGATCCCTCCATGCTCCGGAGCTAGCCGGATGTAGAATGTTCTCATCGATCTCTTGCTCGGTCATGGTATCCTTAATCCCCTCAAAATCCTGCTGCATCATATTCATTGCTTCCTGTACAATCTTACGACTATTTGGAGGTATATTCTCAAAAACCATTTTATTTCTCGCCATCTATATAAACCAAGCGTTATATAACCGCAAAAGTATGACACACTCATCTTCATCACTATAAATCAATCGACATAATATACCGGAAAACGACTCCTCATCCTGGAATTTTACTCCTATTGATGGTAAAATCCTTAATGCTCTCTTTTTTGTGGGAAGCGCATTTTGGAGTAGACGCCATAAGGAAATGTTTATTCTAGGTGCAACTCGAGTTTTTTTTTTTCCAGAATTGATGCCACGTTAGTCCATGTGATAACGTCGAAGAGTATAAACATCTGGGAGGCCCATGGGTTCCTACTTTAAGAGGATTTAAACCGGGTAAAAAAGATGAAGATCAAGCAGATCTAAATGTTCGGCTAGTTAGTGATTTGATTGGAGAAATAGGTGACTGAAAAAAGGAAATCATATTGACAACTTTCGATGAATTATCGACTAGACAATTTTTCCAAATTCCTTTAAATACTAAGGTGCTGTTTGTTTTTTTTTGACGTCTGAATCTGAATTGGCTGAACTATTTTAAAAGTTAGGTGTTTATTTTTTTAATCTGAATTTTGAAGTCTAAATTAACTGATTTACATTTATACCCCTATTTAATATTTTTCTCAAACAAACCTACTTTTGCAAAACCCTAATATTTCTCTCTCTAATTAATAGAAAAGCAAAACCCATATTTTCTCTCTAATAAATAGAAAAGCAAAATCCTGACTGCTTCATTTCTCTTTCTCCATCTCTCAGCCTCCTCCCTCTCTTCCGACTAGAATCTTTCCGGCGAAACCTATCTAGCTTGGCTAAATCTCTGAGTCCCCGGCGGTTGTCTATCTCTCTCTATCTCGTTTCCCCTCTCTCTCTCTCTCTCTCTCTCTCTCTTCCCTTTCTCTCAGATCTCTATTTGTTCCCCTTTTTCTCAGTTCTTCTCTCCCTAACAGATCGGGTTAAGCCTATTTGTGGTGGCGGTCGGTTTATGGTTTTGGTGGTGGTTATCGCTTTTTGGTGGTTGTTGTGATTCTCGCTTTTTGGTGGTGGTGGTTATTGGGTTGTGGGTTTAGTGGTGGTTCTTGGTTGGTGGTTTTGGTGGTGGTCGTCGGTTTTTGGTGGTGGTGGTGGTGGTCGTCCGTCTTTGGTGGAGGTGGTGGTGGTTGTCGGTCTTTGGTGGAGATGGTGGTGGTCGTCGGTCTTTGATGGAGGTGGTGGTGGTTGTCGGTTTCTGGTAGGTGCCTGGTGGTGGTCGTTGGTTTCCGGTGTGGGTGGTGGCCGGGTGGTGGTGGTAATCAGGTGTGGGTGGTGGCCCTGTCGTGTTGGTGGTAAAAATATAAGAGGGCATTTGTGTCATTTAACATAATTCAGCATACATGCCTTTATTTCAGACTTTTTTTGAAGTCTGAAAATTGAGGGTTATTTTTCAGCCCATTCAGACACGAACACAATTCAGCAAATATTTCGGATTTCAATAAATAAGAAAAACAAACATCTGAAATCTGAAATGATCCAAATTCAGATTTCAGATCTGAAAAATATGAAAAACAAACAACACCTAAATGTAGCAAGGATAAACTCTTGTGGATCCACACGGAAAAGGGAAACTTCACCACTAAATGACCTCTTTCATTCTTAGTTTAACTTAGGAGGTTATCATGCTATATCATTACAAACTATTTGCGAATGGACTGCAAATTGTTTGCGAGCGAATGTAAACCGTTGCAAACCAGTGAAAACAATTGCAAATAGTTGCAATCCAGTACAAACAATCTGTAAACCATTACAACAAATTTTCAGACCATTGTAAACATTTTGCAAATAATTGCAAAACCATTGTAAAGCATTGCAAATTGTCATGAAACTTTGCAAAATGCAAGCAGGTTACGAAGTAACATTGTATGAAATGAAAACTTATTGATATTAAGGGTTTGATATTTGTTTACAAAAACCAACAACGAACAAGTATTTTCTTCAATAATCTTGTTCAATCAACAGTCGTTGATTAGTGGGTAGTTCAGTAAACGAATTAAATCAACAATTAATATCTCAAACGTGTTGATAGATTTCAGAGTTTTTGGAGAAAAATGAGAAAGGTTCACGAATAATAAAGTCATTCTGAGATTGGAAACGTCAATCAACAGACTTGAAGACCCTGAATAAAGTCATTCTGAGATTGGAAACGTCAATCAACAAACTTGAAGACCCTGAATAATAGAGAATCATTAAGAATAAACTAGCTTAGACAGAAGGGATGTGAATATGTTAGAAAAAACGTGGCTTAGAGAAAGAAAGTGATACCCAACTTCAAAATTGAGTTTCAAAGGTGTTTTCGACCTTTCCCTTCTTAAGATAAATTACAAAGCTAAAGATTACAAAAAAGTGATTAATTAATTATTTTTTCCAAATGAAAAAAAGTAAGATAAATTTGACCAGATTACCCACTAAAATATGTGTGAGTTATGAAAATAATTATGCGAAATATGCAATATTCACAAAAAATGGTTTTTGCATCTAGTCTTCCCGAGTGTTTATTTCCGTAACTACAACTTAGCTTTATAGAAATTTCATATTAGTCTTATTTAAATTCAAATCGTGGTTCCGCGCTTGGTAAGTTGCTACCATTTTGAACAAAGACAAAGCAATAGATATATGTGTAATAAACATTTCACAAATGCTGCTACGAGGGAAATGTCTGATGAAGCATGTCAGGTGAGCGATTGTCTCCTCCCAAAGTAGGTGTGATATTTTGGAATGAAAAGATATATTATTTTTGTCGCAAATGAAATTATGATACATAGTCACGTGGTTCTTATTTTGTTTCTGCAATGCAAAACTCTGAACTTGTATTATTTACATATGCGACGTCATTTGTGTAAAGAAATATTTAGTTATTTTGAAAATATGTGAAGACTTAATTTCCATTGGTTCAAACTCAAATACTAATTTCCATAGTCAGGTCATCACCCATGAAGTTCTCAAATCAAAATCGAAGTCTTGAATATGGACAGAAGGCACAATTCAGACCAAATTCAAAACCATCCATGACCCAGACAAGAAACAGTTTCTTTGATTTTACTACTGTACCTTGTGGTATATGCTATAAATGGGGTCACACAACTAGACAGTGTAGGATGAGGTTCAAAGACTTCTCCTCAGAAGCTTCCAAGTCTGCAAATAGAAACTTTGCAAATCTACATCTTCAAGAAATTGAAGATGAAGAAGAAGGAGAAGAAGAATTGGACTCACAAGAATGTGAGGATGAACAAGCTCATTATGGTGCTGACCTAGAAAATGAAAGTTCAATCCATGAGAATGCTTATCTATCTTTAAATACCAAGGACAAAAGGTGGATAGTTGACACAGGTGCAACAAGTCATATGACTCACACAAAAGAAAACCTTACTTCTTCCATTCCCTATCAAGGATCAAATGGAGATGGAAAATGCCTGAACATTGCTAATACTGGTCAAGTAACCTTAGTTACTGGGTCAAATGCTTTCAACTTAAGAAGGTGCTACATGTTCCAACTATACAGAAAAACTTGTTGTCAATATCAAAATTTACAAAAGAAAACTTTTGTAGTGTGGAGTTTCTTCCTTGGGGTTTTCTCATAAGAGATCTATGGTCAAAAGATATCCTAGCAGAAGGTCCAATGGTGAATAATCTTTACAGTATAGATTTTCAAATGGATCCCTATGTGGTACCAAAGGAAGGGACATAAATAACATGTATAGCAACAACAACTGCTGAGATATGGCACAATAGGTTGGGACATGCTGCTCAGGAGGTGATTCTATCTTTGGAAAAAGATAATATGATCAAGATTACATCTAAGAACTTTATGAATGTGTGTTCATCTTGTCAATTAGGAAAAAGCCAAAGATTGCCTTCTTTACTTCAGAAAATAACACAACTACACCTCTTCAGTTGGTTCATTGTGACATTTTGGGTCCAGCACCTGTTACAACTAAGTCTGGGATCAGATGCTATATACTGTTCCTTGATGACTTTAGTAGGTTCTTTTGGATATACCCTATGAAGCTAAGGTCTGACAGCTTAGAGTGTTTTGAACATTTTCAGAAACACCATGAGAAGCTCTTCTCTTTACCCATCAAACGCTTCCAAAGTGATGGTGCACCTGAATTAAGCAAAGGAGAGTTTCAGTCTCATTTGAGAAAATGTGGAATTGTGTTTAGAAGCTCCTGCCCATACACACCACAACAAAATGGTCGAGCAGAAAGGAAGAATAGGCAAATAACTTCAGTGGGCAATACCTTGTTGTTCCAAGCTTCTATGCCAAAAGAGTTCTGGTTTCATACCTATGCTGCTGCTACTTACATTATCAACATAACTCCTAGTAAGCTACTAGACTATAAAACTCCTTATGAAATTCTTTTTCATAGAACTCCTGATCATGCTATGCTTAAAGTCTTTGGGTCTCTTTGCTATCCTTATTTGGGAAATATTAAAGAGGATAAGCTCAGTCCTAAGTCCTCAAAATTTGTTTTTATTGGGTATAACCCAACACACAAGGGGTATAAATGTTTAGACATTGCCACTGGGAAAGAATATGTCTCCAGACATGTCATACTTGATGAGTTTTCATTTCCTTATGCCACTAAGATGCACCTATCCAATTCAAGTTCCAGCTTGGCAAAGGAGCCCATTTCTTCTTATCAATTTTTTTCCTTTACCTTCATTACCTGCTAACATGGATCTATCAATTCCCTCATATCATACTACCTATTCCTTAGATGATCAAACTCTTTTGCCTTTCACTTTAGAGAGTTATATCTCTTCACTTCTCCTCTCTAGTTTTTCTCTCCTTGAGCAACCTGAGGCTGTGGAGTCTTCTATTTCCAGTCCACCTAATGTCCCTAACATGCCAGACTCTAATGTCCATCCTAATGTCCCTCATATTCAAGATTCTAATGTCCATCCTATGAGAACTCGACTAAAGAGTGGTATTGTTAGGCCTAAAACCATTCCTGACCATGTGGCTCACTTTACTGTTCCTCATGCTCTTATCTCAAGTGTCCCTCTACCTTCTATCATAGAACCTACAAGTTACAAAGAGGCTAGTAAGAATGAGCATTGGAAATAGGCAATGGAAGAGGAGTTTCATGCTCTTGTAAAAAATGAGACATGGTCTTTGATTCCTAGAGAATCACATACGAATGTGCTGGGTTGTAAGTGGGTATTTAAGGTTAAATACAACTTTGATGGTTCCTTACAAAGGTATAAGGCTAGGCTTGTTGCTCAAGGGTATAATCAACAAGAAGGCAATTACTCAGACAATTAGAGTTGTCCTTACTTTAGCAATTACTCACAACTGGCCTATTCATCAATTGGATGTGTCTAATGTCTTTCTCCATGGGCACTTAACTGAAACAGTATATATGAAACAACCTCCAGGCTTTGCTGATCCACAGTGCTTTGATTTTGTATGACACTTACACAAAGCTATTTATGGGCTCAAGCAGGCTCCTAGAGCATGGTTTACCAGAATAGCTACATATCTTCAAAGTTGGGGTTTTATCAAGAGTAGTTCAGATACATCAATGTTTTTTTCAGTGTGATGAGCAAATGATGGTTCTCCTCCTTTATGTGGATGATATAATCCTCATTGGAACCACTGTGTCTCTCCTTGATCAACTCATAACTGATCTCACTAAGGAATTTGCTATGAAGAGGTTGGGGTTCCTTCATTATTTTTTGGGGTATTGAAGTTCAGAGACATGACTCTTCTTTGGTTCTCACCCAAACTAAATATATTCATGAATTGCTTGATAGAGCAGGTCTCTCTGACTCTAAGCCCAGTGTGGTGCCAGTATTTGTGGGCAAGAGACTTTCCAAATTGGATGGTGAGCTCATTGACAATGGTGTGTTTTTATAGGAGCATGGTAGGGGGTTTACAATATGCAACAATGACTCGACCAGATCTCACCTTTAGTGTAAATTACTTATCCCAAATCATGCATGAGTCTAGGACAAACCATCTTGCACTTCTCAAGAAGGTACTTAGATATCTGAAAGGCACAATTGGGCCTGGTATTGAGATTAAAAGAGGAAACTTGTCTGTGTTAAGAGGATATTCAGATTCAGATTGGGGAGATTGTCCTGACACTCGTAGATCCACTAATGGCTATTGTATATTTCTGGGTTCTACTTTGATTTCTTGGTCTTCAAAGAAGCAGGCAACAGTTTCTAGATCTTCCACAGAAGTTGAGTATCGTGCTCTCTCTCTCTCTAGCAACCTCTGAGCTATTGTGGGTATCCTAACTACTTGAAGAACTTAGTGTTTCAGTCGTCACTCCTATGTCTTTGTCTTGTGATAATATGGGAGCAAAATACCTTGCTTCAAATCCAGTGTTCCACGCTCGCACGAAGCACATCGAAATTGATTATCATTTTATTAGAGACTTAGTGTTGAGTTCCACATTGGAGATTTGCTTCGTGACTTCTGAAGAGAATTTGGCTGATATTTTTACCAAGGGCATTTTGTACTCTCAATTTGACTATATTAGAAGCAAACTAATGCTTCTTCCCTTGCTGAATCATTAGTTTGAGGGGGGTTGTAAGAGAGTACAGAGTTAGAGAGATGATTTAAGGAGAATGAGATAAGAGTGATGAAGCTAACAGATTTACCTAACATCATAAGGATGTAGGCACTCTCGGTTATAAGAGAAAGCACTCATATGTTTAAGAGAAGAGACCCTTCAGTTGGGTGTAGTTAGTAGAAATATTGGGTTATAACTAATTCTTGAATTAGTTAATAAGAGTATTTTTACTTCAAGTAATTCATAGTTTTTCACTCTCTTTCTAGAGATACAAATTGAATATGTCAGCAACCCTTGCTTGGAGTGGCAAGAGGTTTAATCTCACACCTAGGAGGTCAAGGGTTTGAGGCACATTTGAGGCACGCTGACAATTTAAGAAAAGATACAAATTGAATTTTGCATCGGAGAGAATTTTTATAAAAAAACTCTAAAAATCATACGCGACACTCAAAATTTTTAAGATTGGGTGTTGCATTTGAGATGCTATCGTATAAAACTCTAACGATTCGCAAATCGTATAAAACTTGAAATTAAAATTATTACAACTTGCACGCATCCATGCTTAAAACAAGAATGAAAGAAAACAACTTTCTATGGCCATACTAGTTTCTGCATTCACATGCATTCATATAATATTCAAGGCTAATAATTATATATACATGATTATGAGGGAGATACTTTTGTCGACATCTCTATGTCACATATGAACCTTAATTCTATATTCGAAGAATTTCGACTAATGGTGCGTTTCGATTCTATCTTTAATGATTTCCAAAATCAATTTCAAGAAAAACTCCGTTTGGACCTTCGGAGGGCCCAGGTCAATTTCGGAAAAATTAGTTTAACTTTTAATGATTTTAAAAATCAATTTTAAGAAAAACCTCTTTCGGGCTTCGGGTGGCCTGAGACAATATCGGTAAAATTTGGGTGGAAGCGGGAGAAAAATTGGATTTTCGTTGGAAAAACTCCCACTCGGGTCAAGACTCGTAAAATCTCGGCCCACATGCCTAGATCAAACTCAGAATGGCCCGAGGCATTCTTTGGTCAAGGCCCAAAACTATAAGGTCAAGACCCAACAAAGTGTTATGGGCCAAAAAAAGGCTAGGTGGTGCTTAGGTTCTGTCCAAGCATGGTTCGGCTCAAGGCCGAGAGTTTGGGCAGTGCCTAGCATGGTCTGGTCGAGACCAGCTGCGTCTGAGCATAGGCCAGACTCATCTGCGTCTCGATCTGGGCATAGGACGCGTGCTAGACGCGTCTGGCCTAAGGCGAGCCTAATAGGATGTCTCGGTCAAGACCGATACCTCTTAGGCAGTCGCATCCTAGATGGCTCTAGCCCATGGCCGACGTCCTAGGCCATCTCGGTCCAAAACCGAGATGCCTAGGGCACTCCAGACGCGTCTGGGAAGCTTCCATGCATCTCGGTCTGTCTGAGATGCACTGGGTCACCTGGGCGCGCCCTTAGCCCAAGACGCTCTCGGGTTTCTCTCGGGCGTGTCTTAGACGCGCCCTTGGACCCGAGACAGTCTCGGTCTACTGACCGAGACGCCAACAACTTTAGGAAACTTCTAAAAACATGTTTCCATATTTTTTTTTTCTTCTCTTTTATGCCCCGACCCAAATACCCTTTATTCGGGCCTTTTGCACTATCTTTGTCTAAACTTGTTTAAGGCCTTTGAGACATATTTATGGATCTTACCTATACATATATGTCTCATCCCTCTAGTCATATCATCCGATCAAATTGCCATTCTTTGGTGTAACCCGATGTAGGATCCGGTCGAAGTTAGCCAATTACTTAATAATTCGACGATCGTAGTTACTTTCTACCTAAACATTACGATTAAATTGTCCGAACTAGATGATCTTCTTCATCAATTGTCCTATCCGACAAATTGCTCGCATTGCATCTTTGGTCGAAGGACATCTCCTTCAACCTCCCACTTGTACTTAGAACAAGTGCAATGCTCTGACACTCTAGGATTATGTGGTTTCCTAGTGATGGTAGCGGAATCTCAGACATCTAATATGTCTAACACTAGTATCCCCCGGATATCATGCATAAGCTAATGATCAACTAAGAGTTGGAGATTACCTTAATTGCTAAATTTTCCCTCGAACCTTTCTAATCGAATGTGAAGACCAAGAGCTCCAATTGTTGCTCTTCTACTCAAGACACCCGAATAATCAACTTGATTTCCCACCTTGTTGCTAGCTTGAACTCCGATGGTCGTTTGATGAAGAACACTTCTTCTTTCGACTAGATAGATAGTTTGGGAATTATCTCTCTTTCTTTCTCTTCCTGATGTTGTAGAGCAAGAAAGCTCCTTGAAAATTTTCCACACCTTATTCAAGTCTTAAGAGACATTATATAGAACCCTAAGTTAGAGTCCAATCCTAACTAGATTTCCTAAAAGTCTCTTTTGAATAAGATTTAGGAAATAGTCAAAAATAGAAACTAGTTTCTATTTTGTCAATTCCCTAACTTGTGGCCGCCCAAACCATGCCCAATTGGGCAGATCTGGCCGGCCCTAAGAGGGCAGTCGACCAGCCAAGACCGACCCCCTTTTCTCAATACCCTTTATTCGGGCCTTTTGCACTATCTTTGCCTAAACTTCTTTTAGGCCTTTGGGACATATTTATGGGTCTTACCCATACATATATGTCTCATCCCTCTAGTCATATCATCCGATTAAATTGTCATTTTGTAGTGTAAACTGATGTAGGATCCGGTCGAAGTCAGCCGCAAATTACTTAGTAGTTCGACGATCGTAGTTGGTTTCTAGCTAAACATTACGATTCCTTAATCATCCGAATTTGATGATCTTTTTCATTAATTGTCCTATTTGACAAATTGCTTGCGTTCCATCTTTGGTTGAAGGACATCTCCTCAGTTTAACCTAATCAACACAAATCTTTGTGTTTTATTTTATAGATGGTATAAGTATATTATTCTAATAATCACAATATGAAACTTACATTATTTTACTAACACCACATTTTAGTTTCTTAAGATACAAAAATACTGTTTATATAGCGCACCAAACTCCTAAAATGAGTTTTATAAAGACTTTTATCTAAAAACTAATTGAAAAGCTATTAAAATTAGCTATGTGTACTCAAATTAAGGGTAGCAACGAGTACTCGTTTACTCAAGAACTGAACCGGCCCGAGTCCTAATGGGTGGGTTCTGGGCATAGGTTTGAGATCCGTTAAGAAAATCGGGTCTTCAATGGATATACCGATAGGACCTGATTAGGAGGCGGGTCTTAATCGGGTATATCTATCGGGTACCCGACAGATAATGGGTACTCGAGATAATATGAAAAACTACCCTAGATTATATAGGATTCTTTAAGTCAGGGTTTTCCCACCAAGTTACCAACTCACAAGCCTCCAAAAGTTAAAACCTAAAAGTTATTGAAAGTTATAAAATTTCTCAAATCCTCATTTCCTTGGTTGAAAGTTAATTTATGAACCCCAAAGGTGAGAAGTGTTAATATAGCATAAAAGTTCAATTCTTGTTTCTTGGTTTCCCTAATCTTTAATCTCTTATACTCATCAACTATTGTACCCGAAATATTTGCTTATTTAAGGATTTATGTCATTTATGGTATTTCTTTTCATTAGATTCATGCAAATTCTTCTACTTTAAGAAATGTGTGATAAACTTTTGTGAATACGCAATGGGTACCCGAGAAATTTAAAGGTTCCGGTTCTGGATCCTTCCATTGAGGTACCGGTACGGAAACCGTCAAGAATTGAAAAACCACTACAATTTACAAGTTCCGATTCTGAGTAGTTAAATACCCGAACCGGGACACCCTTTGACACCCCTAACTCAAATGAAGCCTTAACATGCGATAAAAGCATCATATTGGACGGAGGGCAAATATCCAATGTGAACTTGTTGATCTTCAACCTAAGAAACGAAGGAGGCTTCTAAAGTCACCTGGGCAAAGTGCTATTAGCATGCACACTATTAGGACCCAACCAAAGTTCTATATGCGGGCAGCACTAAACACCTTTTTGACATTATTTTTGTCATCTCATTATGTCTTCATTTTTTACGATTTTTCTTCCAAAAGTTTCTTAAATTTATAATTTTTTCGCATTTTAATATTACTACCATGCGTAGTTGGTTTTCTGAAATAAGAGATTGAAGAAATACTTCAAAGACTTCTATTTTTTTGTAAAATACCAGTTCTAAACGCAGTGATATATTCAATTGTTCTATCCTCACATCTAGTGTTTGGATAGTTTTTTAAGTGGTAAAACCCTTCGAAAACGGTTATAATCAATAATTGGTTATCTTGAGTGATTTTGAAAATGATTTGAAAGTAATAACGAGCTAAAACAAGTTCGATCAAAATTTAGAACGTTTTGGACTGGTACAGTCCGAGAGAGTAAATAAAGTCTCAAACTGGACAATTCGATAGCGTAAGCAAACCCTTATATAAGACAATCCAAGGGGAGAAAGTTGTTAGGGTGCTAATAGGACCCTACTGGTCAAAGTTAGTTAGCCTTACTCAAATAATATATCTAAGAGCATCTCCAATGGGACACTCTAATAAACACTCTAAAAATCTAATTGTCAAGTGTCAAATAAAGATTCTCTTTCATAGTGTCAATATAGAGACACTCTACATTTGTTTGGTCTCCAATGGAGATCTCTAAAATCTCTTACTTAATACACATGTCCCTTTTCAATTCAATAGATAAAAAGTAGTTGAAAAACAAAGTTTTCTATTGGTTGAAATTATAAAGTAACACTTAGAGAGTCTCAAGTAGACACTCTCATTTTAGAGTTTCTCTCTCTAGACACTCTATAATAAATGTGTCCAACTCATAATACAGTGTCTAACAAAGTATTCCATTGGAGATGATTTTTTAACAAAAACTCCAAAAAGTCATATGTGGCACTCTAAGTGTTAGAGATTGAGTGTCCCATTGGAGATGCTCTAACTTAACACTTCACTACGGTGCCTTTAACAACACGAAAAAGTGAAAGTTGATTTATTTGAAGTAGAAAAATAATAAGTCAAAAGAATATCATTTGAATTTCGTGAAGTTATTGATAAAAAGATGATGATATTGGAAAGAGGGAAAGAGACTGAGGAAAGAGAAAGATAAATAGTTTCTTTTATGAAGATCAACGAGAGATGACCAGTGACCAGTCTGCCGAGAATCGATTCCAGACGAAGAAGAAAGAGAAAGAACATGGAGTAATTGAACTAAAAAGGGAAAGTAAATAGGAGTTGAAGTTAATTGACGAGAAATAAATCTTGGGGACCATTTTCGTGTACTAGGCAAACATACAAGGACTAAAATTTTTAATTGGTCACAAATTAGGGGGCCTTCTTATCTTCATCAGTTATATCATCAATAAATTTGTATGAATCATTTTTAGGGGTTTGTCTTATATTTTCAATTTTTTTCTTCCTTCACTAAGAATTTCATCATTTTTAGTTAAATTTTATTGTATTTCCTTATCAGCCCAAGTGGTATGAATTTTGGTTTGGGTTAGGGTTTAAATAACTGGTTGATAACTGGTTAGGGTTTAAATAACGGGGGATTGGGCCATTGGTCCAAAAAGGGGCCCAAAATGAAAATCCCACCTAAGGTTGCCTAAAAATGAAAGGGAGGTCCAATGTGTCAGTTTGGGGTGTAAAATTATGTAAAGGGCCCTTAGAAAATAAAGTATTTACCGTTCATGCCATCGAAAATTACAAAATTGCCATCGAAATTTCTCGGGAAACGATTTTTTTTCTGAAAAAGAATCTGACAACCCGTCCATCAGAATCTGTACTGTTCAGAAATTTACGGAACTGCAACCGAAAAATTCCCGGGAAACGAAAATTTTTTCGGGAAATTATTTTATTTACTGGAAATTTTTTTCTGTACTAGACACTTTTGCTGGGCGAGAATTTGAAATTTCGTAAAAAAATTTGAAAATTTAGGCGGGAATTTGAAATTTCGTTTGAGAATTTCGAAAAAAAGATTTTTTGACCGGGAAATTATTTTATTTACTGGAAATTTGAGCGGGAATTTGAAATTTCGTCAAAAAAAATTTGAAATTTTAGACGGAAACTTGAAATTTCAAAAAAATTTGAAAATTGGAATTTTTTGTGTACGGGAAATTATTTTATTTACCGGGAAGAGATGGTTTGCTGGGTGGGAATTTGAATTTTTCGTGTACTGGTAAATTATTTTATTTACCAGTCAGTTTTTTTTTCAGGAAAACGTCAGCATGTCCCGTCCAAGGGCAAGAGGGGGATAAAAATAAAAAAAACTGACATTTGGACCTGCAACTAATTTTTGGGCAAGAGTGGATTTTTTTTGGGTTTACCCCCAGATTTTGGACCTTTGACTCAAAAATCCTCTAAATAACATGGAAAATTGTTAATCAGGTCAAAAGTTAAAACGAAATTTAAATAAATACCAATATTACCCTTGTACTGATTTTATACTCTTTCTCTCTACATTATGGCAGTCGACAGAACCCTAAGAAATCCGCCATGGAAGCCGATTAGGAGCTGAGAAGAGGATACTTCCGCCGTGGTTCATGGTTCTGAGGCAAATATTTCGTTCTAGGGTTTCTTATTCTTTTATTGTTCGTTCTATACAAAGAATTAGGGCTTTTCTTGAGTGTCGAATTGTGGAAAATAGTTTCCAATTTGAATTTCAATGGTTCATCAATTATTTACATTCGTTTTTTAAGTTCATATTCTTTACTATTATTTAGTTTTCATAATGGTTCATCAATTTCAATGGCCATATACATGTTGAATGTGGACGCAAGCTGTTCGATGAAATGTCTGAAAGAGATGTTCTTTTCATGTTTAGATTTACGGAAAGAAATTTGGGACAAAAATTTGTTGAATTTTGTTAGTTGCTCATTTCTTTCTTTGTGTCACTCTAATTCTGTACTTCAGCATGTGAAGAAGGAGGTTCCGTGATACATTTCATGGTGGGGCTGCTGGATGGAGGTGTTGTTAGCTGAGTTTGTAACTTCAGGCGGATCATGTGCTTGATAGATACATTTATTCATTTAATCCCATGCATATAGATTAGATAGAGGATCATGTAAGAGTCAATGTTATAGAGGTCTATGAATTGTGTGCTTGATAGATAAAGTGGATGAAGCTGACCTGTTGAAGTATTGGTGCCCCTTATTACTAGTATTTTGGGATGCTTTTCTCATTTGTCTCCCATCTTTATAATAACCCCCCTTAGGTAAATCCTAAAATCCGCCACTGCGTATATACAATCCGTGATCTCAAGAAATTAAAATGTCTATTTTCCTGATAAAATAAATGTGATTTGCTCTGGCGGTGATCCTATATAATTCTGTGTAACTTGTAGGACACATATAACTGATCCTTGGTAAATTTTATTTTCTTCAGTTCCATTTTTGTGCTTAATTATATGATCTTCTTGGATTGAGAAGATAACAACATTCAACATATCATTGGTGGTTCATGGAACAACTGCAGAGAACAATCCCTCTCTTAAAGTAAGTGCAAGCTACTTAAGATATATTTTTCTTATCGTGTTGCCGCATTTCAAGTTTCATCGATTTGGTTCAAATAATTTAAGATTTTTTTTTTTTTAAATTAATACTTGTAGGACTCGGCTGATCCTTATTCGGCTGGAAAGAGCTTGGGAATCTTCAGGACACTTGAAAGCCCTAAAAGCATAACAACCAGTTCAGTTTCCAAAAGGATCATTTCTAATGTTGAAGCTTGCAAGGTAATTATGTAGACTTTTGCATTAGTTTAACCAGGTGTAGCTACTCTCTCCCTCAAATTTCACAGACGCGTTAATTTAGATTGTTTGGTGGCTTGGTACTCTTAAAACTAGTATTGAACCGTTGTTAAGTTTTTTTCTTTATAATCTTTCAATCTCATATTGTGGATAGGGTTTGAGAATCAGCGAATCTTAAACTTCAGCTGAAAACGGAAAAAGGTTTCAATTTTTTTTCAAGTATGATGGATCTTAGGATTCAATGCTAAGAGAAAAGGTGAACAAAATGAGCATCTTTTGAAGATGAATTGTTTGCTAAGTTAATGATTTTTTTGTAATCTTGTGTAGGTTGCTTTGATATTCAGGGGCGGACCTATGTGTAGACCAGCCTAGGCAGTGGCCCAGGCTGGTCTATACGAGTTTTGCAAGAAGTTATAGCCTGGTCTACACGAGTTTTCTAAGAAGTTATAGAGAATATAACAGCAGAAGAGGCTTGGCGTAGTGGTTAAGTCTTTGCCTCCGGCATGTCAGGTTGAGGGTTCGAATCCGCTGCTAGGCAATTACGCCTTACTTTTGTTGGTTTCCTTTTTTTTAGTTTTAGTTATAAACTTACAATCAAGTCACAGAATAGCCCCCAAATTTTGCCATCTTCTGAAATAGTCCATTTGAATTACTGTACTTTTTTTATTCTTTTTGTTTTGATAGTAATTACACATTATTTTAATACCAATTGTACCTTTATCATTTAGTTCTATGAAAGATAAAGGGTTATTATGAGGGAAAATAAGAGATGGGTCCGCTTGTAGGTTGAGACTAGTTTTTGGATGGCGAATTTAGTTCTACTTTTTTCTCCCTCCCTATTTTTTAAAAAAAACTATCTAATTTATTTCAAGTAAAAAAACTAAATTTGTAGATATATATATATATATATATATAATTGTTTGTAAAATTTGTACACATATAGGTAAGATCTAGATTTTTTTTATAGTATTTTACACTTGCCCCGGCTAGTACAAAATCCTGATTCCGCCCCTGTTGATATTAAATCATGGAAAACAGTGGATTCGAGAGATTTCGGTATTACTTCTTCCACGATTTCGAATTGATCATGGATAGTTTTGAATATTCTTCAAAGAAAAGGTATATAATCACTTTATCTCCACCTCATTTTCTCTTACTCTCTTTCACTCTAGCTTTCTCCACAATTTCCAGAGATAGATCTTCATTAACATCTTCATCGACCTTCACTTTAAACCACAAATGAAATGAGTTTTATGAGGAAGAGAGCAAGGAGCAAAAGTACTTTTCCAAGAAGAAAGACATAACCAATAAAGAATTGCAGTGGGTTTAATGGAGGATTGAAATGATGAAATATGTTAAGAGTTAGAACTTCAAGATTAATGAAGAAAGAGAAAGTAAGAAGACATTGAAGAAGGGTATTAGACATAATGAGAATGTGTTTTCTCTCTTTCATTGTGTGTATTTGTATGAGTTGTTTGTTTTGCCAAGTTATTTTCCTCATATGAAACTCATTCTATGTGATATCTATTACTAATTGATTGTAAATGCTTGTGCTACAAAAAGTTGATAAAAATCACATATTGGGGCTCTTTGATGTAGTTTTAAGTGTTTCTTAGATTTTGATTACTATTCTATTTTCTTCAAATGAATCTCTCCGATTTAGGTAGGATTGGTAATTTTTTGTTTGATCCCAAAATCCAACTTTAGGGGGGAGTGGGGGTCCGTCTTTTCTCTTGTTGTCCAAGTTTGAATTGCGAGAATCTAAGGTCGAGTAAGATCGAATCAAGCGTCTGTCCAAACAAAAAACTTTGTGCAATCTAAGAAACTCAAGATTATATTCTCGATTTGCAAATCGAGTTTGCAAGATATGCAACTCAAGATTATATTCTGCAAAGCTTGCATATCATGTTTGCAATCTATATTTTGCAAACACAGTTTGTAGTTTACATTATGCAAACACATGTTTACAGTTTACATTATGCAAACACATGTTTGCAGATCAGATTGTTGCAAACACGTTTGTAGAAAAACGTAAGTTCTGGGAGTTTTTTTTTTTTTTGAAAAAATATATTGAAAGTGGATCTTGTTAGAAAGCTAATGAAAAATCATTTCTAAATATATAATTTTTAAAGAAATCCGACATCTCAAACAAAAGTTATGTCGATTTAAAGTTTAAGGAAAAATAAAAGAATTTAGTTACACAAAATGACAAAAAGGGGTATTTTAGTATTTACACACTTTTTGACCTAAATAATAATTTTCAAATATTTTGTGCTTTTCTACTCATTTTCAATATTATTTTGACCTTTCTAGAAATTACCCCTTGTTAAAATTGAAAAGAAAAAAGAATTTTTGACGCATGTTCAATTATTTCTATTTTTTTTTACTTCAATTTTTTTTATTTGATTCTATTTTTAATAAGTCAAACATGAACTTTATTTAAATATTATAATTTTCAAGAATAAAGTGAAAAAATTTATGTTTTTTAAGAACACATGGCAAGTGATTTTCTCAAAATTTATGTTTTTTAAGAACAACAATAAATTTATGACTACTATTTTTTTTATTTGATTCTATTTTTAATAAGTCAAACATGAACTTCATATTCAATACTTATTGAGTCCCATTTTGGTTGTAGTTTTGGGGAATTCAACTTATTAAGAATATGTTATTTATTGCTAACAAATATAAAGATTTTTCCTAAACTACCCCCATTTAATGTAGAGTATTTCTTTTTAATAAGGAGAAAAACTACCCCCTTTTTCTCTCTCTAGAAAAAACTTCAGATCTGTGAATTCTCCCGTGTAAATCATTGATTTTTCTCCGGTGAAAGGATCCTTTCGCCGGAATCCCTCTTTCCCTCTTAGTAATAGTTAGTTGTTACAGGAAAAAGATGAGATCAAAAGAAGGTACACTAGGAAAAACCAAAAAGAAAAGATGTAAACGAAGAAGAAGAAGCAGAAAAAGTACCAGAGAAAGAAAAGATGTAAAGAAAGAAGAAGAAGAAGAATCAGAATCAGAGTAAGAAGATATAAAGGAAGAAGAAGTAGAAGAAGAAGAAGAAGAACCAGAGAAAGAAAAGTTGAAAAGGACAAAAGAAGAAGAAGAATCAGAGAAAGAAGATTAAAAGGAAGAAGAAGAAGATGAACATGACGAACAAGAAGAAGAATCAGAGAAGGAATTATTTTTGGTTTTTATTATTTTATTTTTGTCGGATCTTTAGGATCCTTTTGTCAGATCTTTAGGGTCTATTTTCTCGGATCTTTAGGATCCCAATAGTGTCTGTGTCTAGTCCAATTTCTCCCCCTTTAGGAGGCATTTGCATTTACAGATTTGTAAATAGCATGACGCATCCGACAGAGAGAAATAATTATTATTATCCTTGTATCATTGTGATTTTATCACTATTAATGGATATGTTTCCCTTGGATTCAAAAAAAAAAAAAAATGTAGAGTATTTCATTGAATACAACATTGGTACAAGTGTAGAACCAATTAGAATCTCTTAATGGTATTCAAACTAACCGGTAGTTTTGGAAGTTTTATCATGTCAATAATTAAATAAATGTGTCTTTTTTGAGAAATAATTAAATGAATGTTACAAAAGGAACAAACAGTTTGGGCCATGCATTAAATAACAACCAAACAAAATGGGGCGGAGGGGTATATGATTAACCTAGACATATTCTTGTATTAGATGAATTACATATTTACATTTGACAATAATTTTTTCCTATTTTATGTCTCCTACAACATCATTTATTTCTCTATAAATATATCAGTCCAGACAACCAATTTTTCTCAACTTCATTCTTCTTTGAAAGTGAAAACAAACTCTGTTAAGAACTTAACTTGAAATGGCAGAAACAACTAAGATTTTGATCATTGGAGGAACCGGTAAGATTGGAAAGTTCATAGTTGAAGCAAGCGTTCAATCGGGAAATCCAACATTTGTTTTGGTTAGGGAAACCACACTTGCTGATCCTGTTAAACGACAATTAGTCGAGGGCTTCAAGAATTCAGGCGCTACAATTATCTTCGTACGTTTTCCTCACATGAATTATTTAGAATTTTTTTGTATACTAAGAGTATTTATATCAAAAGTTTAAAAATGGTTTATTAATTTTCTACAGGGAGATCTGTATGATCATGAAAGTTTGGTGAAGGCTTGTAAGCAAGTTGATGTAGTGATCTCAGCAGTAGGTTTTCCACAGGTTGCAGATCAGGTCAAAATCCTTGATGCCATCACAGAGGCTGGAAATATTAAGGTAAATCATATCTACAAACTTATATGTACAAAACAAACATCTCAAAATTCAATTTCTATCTAAATAAGGTGGAAACATCATCTGTTTACTAAAAGAATTTGAGCAGAGATTTTTGCCTTCCGAGTTTGGGCACGATGTGGATCGTTCGACTGCCGAGTTCCCAGCTAGGTTTATGTTCAATACCAAAGCTGAAGTTCGACGAGCAACCGAGGCAAAGGGAGTACCATACACATATGTATCTACCAATTTCTTTGCCGGTCTTTTCCTCCGAACTTTGGGGCAGCCTCGAGCTATCTCTCCTCCCAGAGACAAAGTTATTGTCTTAGGTGATGGAAATGTCAAAGGTATATTCTTTACTTTTGAAAGAGCTTAACATATCTTTCGTTCAATAAAAAAACGTTATAATAACGTTTTTTTATTTGGGTTTCAGCTGTGTTTAATAAGGAAGAAGACATTGGCACCTACATAATCAAAGCTGTGAACGATCCAAGAACATTGAACAAGATTTTGTATATCAGACCACCAAACAATACTCTCTCCTTCAATGAACTTGTGTCCATTTGGGAAAAAAAAATTGGCAAAACCCTCGAAAAGGAGTATGTATCGGATGAGCAAATTCTGAAGAACATTCAAGGTCAGTTACCTCCACCCTAGTGGAAAACTCGGACTATCTCTTTGGTCGAAGTCAGGGTTTTATGCTCAGACAAATTCAGATGCAAAAAAAGTTAGATTTATGGCTTGTAGAAAAGCAACACTACTTAAAAGTTCATGGTCTTAAGACAATATTATTTTGTGTTTGTTTTCTGCAGAAGCTCCTGTTCCAACCAACGTGATTTTGTCGATTGCACATTCAGCATTAGTGAGGGGAGACCAAACTAGCTTTGAGATTGAACCTTCATTCGGTGTTGAAGCTTCAGAGCTTTATCCAGACGTCAAGTACACCACTGTCGACGAATACTTAAACCAGTTTGTATGAGAGAATGGAGCTTTGAGATTGCTTCAGTCACTATGAGCAATTATTATCTTTTATAATTCCTATGAAATAATGTATTCAACTTGGTTTTATTATAAATGATGATATATTAGTTGAACCCCGTTAAATGAAATTGTTTTCCAACTTCTTTTTTTGTTGTGTCGTCCTGAAACTTGTAAGGAATTTAACAAAACATTCTGACCATACAAGCCTATATATAGAGCTCTTGTTACAATCAGAGCCGATTTGCAATCAATTCGATCATTAAAATAAAGAGACCTATGCACCATTATGACCATATGAGTCTATATATAGAGCTCTCTAATTTAAAGCCAAAGTATGCTCAAATACTTATCAGGATGTACGAGATATTGAAAATCGAAGTGTTATGCACTTAACAGAAGTTCGGGTTGAATCTCACATCAGTTAAAAACGAGGGTCATTTGTGAAGTGGTGTAGTGACGTTGGTTAAAACCAGGATCAAATGCAACGTGACATTAATTGTGGGGGGCTAACATGTATTATAACACACAAACACATTCATGATAAATGCAAACATTCTTACAAGGGTAACTTACCTCTATGGAGCTGCAATTTTTCCTTTACCCATCTTCAAGTCATTCCTAACAACCGACACCATTGTGAAGTCTTCAAAAATTTCTGCAAGATTTACAATCTCTAATGGCGTTTTCAGTGATTGTAGCTTTTTTTGGCCCACCTTCCTTTCGATGATCAGTAGCTAAAGTTTCTTTAGCGCTAGCAAAGAACTTAAACCAGTGCTTGTCAACTCCAGTTCTAAGGAGATACCGCAAAACAAGACTACCCGTGAACCCGTCCCAACTCCAAACACACTCTACCGGTCTATCTATTCATTTACTAACGTTTCAAAAATAAAACCATTTTAATATCTTATATACCTCAATGATTTCAGAAGCTTAAAGTTAATAACTTGTAAAAATAGGAAAATGAGGAACCTTTTTTAATGGTTGAATCCATTTAGCTTAATTAATTTTTTTTTATCTAAATTCAAATAATCTAGAAACAATCCGGCCATGTTTGGAGCGCGGAAATCACGTGAGAATGGAATGTGATTCCTTGGGAATCACAATCCAAAATACTGTTTGGTTTGCGAGAAGTATAGAGGAATGAGATTTTCCCTAAATAGGGTAAATAGGGTAATAGCAAACCTAAGGAGTGTGAGTTTGTGATTCCAAATTCCCGGGAGTGACTTGGTTAAATATTTATCGACTAAATTATATTTAATAAAATATTAGAATGATCACTAATTTTAAAATCGTCCTTCACATAATATTTTAACTAAAAAAAAATTAGAAACCTAGGTTATCAGCCACCGCCATAAAAATCTTTTTCGCTCGAACATAACTCTCTTTCCTAACTTTAGTTTTTTTCTTCTATCTCGTTCTTTGGTCATTCAAATCGATTTTAGAACGTTTGAAAAGATTTTTTTTATCCATAACCTTTATTTATTTTAAATAAATCTTCAAATACAACTTAAATGGGCATATTGCATGACTATTTCATATCTACAAATTTATATAAATAATACTGATTAAATCTATTATATATAAATAACAAAGTTGACCTATGATAAATGTACTTGAAGTAAAAAGATATAACAAGACTTTTATAAAAGTTCACAATCTTATCCCAACACAAACCAAGCAAAAAATTAGGAATCTATCGGGAATAATGGAATTTCTATTCTTGGTCAAACCAAACATCAAACTAAAATAATTGGGTTATTTCCCTAATGGCCCCCAACTTTGTGACCAGCTTCCCGCCTGGCCCCTTACTTTACGAGAAATACCCATATGGCCCCCTTCCGTTATAACACCGTTACTCTCTCTCCTCCATCTCTTTTTCTCT
>BEHA01043408.1:85333-99826 GCA_002897215.1 Eschscholzia californica subsp. californica | reverse complement strand
ATTTGGTTCATGAGAAGATAAAGTGCAACCTTATTTCCCCTCGATTCACTCCATAGTCGAAACACACTAGCCGACATTTTTACAGAGCCACTTGGTGCAGACGCGTTCAAACAAATTGTTGGCAAGTTGGAAGTCATTGATGGGACGACATTCTCAACTCATCTCTCTCTACTGTTCTCGGTTTCTCTCTCTTTTATCTCAATCAACAAAACTATCTAAGTGATAGTTCTCACACTTATCTCTCAATAAAATTACACCCATTTTTTAATCACTCTTCAAACGACATTTTTTTCTCTCTATTGCTCTCTTCCACTCTCTACTGTTTCTTAAGGAATTGTCTATGTAGCTGGCAAAATTTTATAAGTATTTGTTTTAATCTTGTTTGAATAGCGAATGATTAATTGGTTTGTAACTAGAAAGAAAAAATTATTTCAAACTCTTCTTTCAAAACTGATATTGCAGAAACAATTTAAATCTTAATAGCCACCACGGACTACTGTACTTTTTAGCCTGAATCCCTCCTTAAGCACCCTTAACTTCACAAGTTTTACTCGACCTCTTGCTTCTCTTTTATAGTTACTTCTCCTCTCGCGCTTGATTATGCGTAAATGGCGATATACAAGAATTAACATAACTAGGATTTAATAAAAAGAAAGTAGAATTTGAGTATCAACTCATAAATTTAGGTAGTGTTAAATAACTTCAATAATAGTAAAAGTTTGAGATGCAGAACATTACAAGTTTAGAAATGCTAAGACTGATGCTACTTTCAATGACACTACAATCAGATTATAAACTTACACGAATTTGAAACTTCTATCTTTTTCATTCACATAGGTGTTGCTGAAGAACGACACAAAAAGCTTTTTGAACACGCTAACACGAAAAAAAACATGTGTGAACCAGAAGTGAAGTAAAGAGAATTTTCTTTTGGAATAAGAAGATATAAGATGGAGGTGAAATTTACCCAGATTAGTTGACCAGGTGCGTATTGAGAGTTCGGGTCAATGACCATTCACCTGAGTCAAGAAAATGGTCACCCGCTTATAATAGTTTGGTTGGGTGCTTATAGTTACATCCAATTTTGGGAGCTCCTAATCTTTTCAATTCCAATAAGAACTTCAAAATGAAAGCTCCTAACTAAAAAAAATTGCATATGGAGTGAATCTTTTTTGTTCGTACCTTCTTCGAGACGGTGGATTACCTTTTATAGGTTGCTTTGACCGACTACAAGGAGGTAGTCTTAGGGCTAAAATTTCCAAAATGAAAATGGTAATTTTTTTTCAGTGTTTTGCTATTCTTTTCGCTTTAAATGTTTCGTTCAATTTTTGTTATGTAGTGTCATCTCACTTATACTCTCATTATTTGTAGCAGATTTAGAATAAAGGGAAAATGGTTGAATGAGTCAAAATATTATACATAGTAGCCAAAAAAGTCAATGACTTTTTCAATTAACTAAAAGTTTTCATAATATTATGTGTAATTGTATTTCAGGTTTAAGATATTATGGATAATTATTAACTAGGTCATTTTGTATGTTATTTGTCCCAAAATTACCTCTCTCTTTATATGTAATATAACTTAGGGTTTTCTATTCCTACTAAAAGTCATTTTCTTTTTTCATATATGAGTTCTTCATCTCCATCTTCTTCTTCATCTTCTTTTTCCAGATTCGAGTTCTTATCGTTCTCCAAGTTCTTCTTATTCTTCTTCTTCTTTTTCTTCTTCTTCTTCTCCATCTTCTTCTTCATTTTTTCTGGAGCTCAAACTTACCCACATCGTAGCTTCTCTGAAAAAGTTGCTTCATTGGACAACCATTTTCTTGAACTAGGTTTGAACAACAAAACTTATGTGATGGGTAGATTAGTTGAATCACAAGATTGGGTTGATACAACAACATACTGTACTTTACAATTTGTAATTAAGCCTTTAGCACTACGGAAGTATTGTTCTTTCTCTCATCCCAATCTCCACTCAAACACATCAGACATGATAATCTGGACACTGTTAACGTGCTAGTTTAGGTGATGCAGGGAGACTTTCAGAAGACTTTCTGAAAATCTTATATATCATCAAATAGGTTATTTTAGTAGTTTCCTATTTTTTTAGTAGAGAATTGTTAATTTTAGTAATTTTATATTTTTAGGAAACCTTCTAGGTTTTAGATTCTAGTATTTTGTTTATTTAGAAGTTGTTATTAGAATTTGATTAGGTTTAGGAAAGTAGTATTTTATTTATTAGAAATTGTTATTTGAGTTTGATTAGGTTAAGGAAACCCTAAGTCTATATAAAGGGGGATCTAAGAGTTGTTTTATTCATTCAAAAATCAATAAAACTTCAGTATTTTAGTATTACTTGTTCTTTATTTTGGTTCTATAGTTTCTTTCAAGTGGAGGAGACTGATGCAGGGAGATTTTCAGAAGATTTTCTGAAAATCTTATATATCATCAAATAGGTTATTTTAGTAGTTTCCTATTTTTTTAGTAGAGAATTGTTAATTTTAGTAATTTTATATTTTTAGGAAACCTTCTAGGTTCAAGATTCTGAAGAAAATCTTATATATCATGTATTTCCGCAGGCACCTATAATAAGTTGAAACCTAAAAAGTATGGTCCGTTCAAGATTCTGAAGAAAATCAATGACAATGCTTATGTGGTGGATCTTCCTGAGGACATGGGAATTTCAAATACCTTCAATGTTGCTGATATCTATACCTTCTACCCAGATGTACCACTTTATCCTAACCATAACTCGAGGTCGAGTTCTTTTCAAGTGGAGGAGACTGATGTAGAGGAATTGGCCGAGAAATACATGGATGAAATAGAAGCGGCTAAATTCAAAGGTGACAGACTAAAACGGCCAAAACCGAAGCTACGGGTGTCGGAATTGGACGAAATTTTGAGGGATGGTGCGAAATAGCGTTCCGGTCATTAGTTGTCGCTTCGCCACAACGGACCCACTTTGAGGGGCAAATTCCATCGTTTAGGGCCTCAAAACGAACTTTTACTAGTTTTTTTCTATTTTTGGAATTGTTATCAGTTTAGGATTACTACTATTCTAGTATTTTATTTTATTAGGAGTTGCTATTGGAGTTTGACCAAGATTAGGAAACCCTAGGTCTATATAAAGAGGGCTTAGAAGTTGTTTCAGTCATTCATTCAATCAATAAAATTCAGTATTTTAGTATTCTTGTTATCAATTTCGGTTCTATAGTCTTTAGACGAAGATCTAAGACTCTTTTATTAGTTTTCCGCTGCGTCATTAGGGTCTTCCAAGTGCTAGTTTATTTTAGGGTCATCCAAGTGATAGTTTTTAAGGGTTTCTTCGAAACCTATTTCGATACTGTTAAAGTTGTATATAAAAACTAACATGATTGTTTTATCAGGAAACTATACTTCCATGTTTGGAGTGGATATCAAGACATATTGTCATGATCAAATACCTTATTTCTATTTGGAATTGCAAACGACTTTATACAAGGAGATGATTTTTTCTTAACGCCACCTGAAACAATTGATTATCTCCTTCTAGCCTGTTTTGAAGGTTGAAGGAAGTGAAAGTAGAGAGAGAAACTAGATAGAGCATGAATCTGATGTTGATGGTGACAAACCCTAGAAAAATCGAAACCTTAATTTTATTGATGATGAATCTGTTGATGATGATGGATTCGATTTTCTTGTTGATGATGATGCACAACCAGATCTGAAATCCTAATGAGGTTTTATCTGCTGACGAAGAAGAAATTTTTCAAATTTGAAGAAGAAATTTCAGTTTTTTCAATTTGCAAATCTACTTTGCAAAATCTACAACCGAGATTATATTTTTTTAAAGCTTGTATATCCATTTTGTTTGAAAATTTTGTTTTAATTTTTTCATAATCCATTGATATTATTTGTTCAATTTCAGATATTTAAAAATGAGTACATTTTATCTTCTTTCTTCAACTAGGTTTCCCTGCGCCATATGGGTGCGGTATATCCATTTTGGCTAATGCTTTAAGAACTAAAAAATATTGTTTATCAGCATATCATCGTAGGCTCATTGTTCGTGTATCTTGAGGGTGTGCAAATATTCAGATGTGTATGCAACACGGTGTCAATTTCTACACCATCGAGGGTCACAAAAAGATACGAGATTCGCATAATGTATGTGAATTACATATCCCGATATAATGTTGGATGGTATTGGAATGGACATCGTGATGGATGCACATTTGGATATATGCATAGCCTCGAGATACACACACCACTGAGTCGTGGTCGACTGCAATCAGGGTTGTGGCTGACAATTTAGAGACCTCGTGTCAAATTTTTAGGGGAGCCTTTGGTACATAAAAGTAAGCGAAATAAAAGAAATATGTTACATGTAAAGAAATAAGTTTAAACGAATTTACCTGTAAGAAGTTATATTAATTAAATCATTGCAAAATCTAAAATCAAATAATGACATTGCTCCCTAATTGGCCTAACATTTTCTAAATACAATTTCTCTTTTGGGTAGGCTTTTACTTAAAAGTTAGGTTCTAACTTTGCAGTCTCACGCAATCCAAAATTAAGATCGGGAAAGATAACCCTATATATTAAAACAGCTCAGTCGGGTTATGTGAGATATAAGTCTGACCGTTCATTTTTATTGGGATTTTGATGAAGATCACATCCGACGGCTAGTATAAAATTCTATTCGTGTAAATTAAATCAAAATAGAAGGGTATTAGTGTAAATCGACCAGAATCAGTTAGGATATTCCTACAATAACTACTACTCACGTATTTCTCTCCCTACACACGTTTTTTACAACTTATTTATGAGTTGGTTAATATCCCTTTTCTATTTAATCTCCCTTATCTTCTTTATTTTCTTTCCGGACATTATCTTTGTTACTAATTGTTCTTTGTTTTTTCATTACTAGTGGATTCTTCTTTGTCCGGAAGACGCGGCGGAAACCTAGTTAATAAAGAGGAGAGATGAAAAAAAAATGGATAAAGATTTACAAATTAGGGGGAAATCTATATAATAAGGGAGGAGGGTATCTTTTTCCCTCCTCCCAACGGCCCAGATTTGTCCTCACAATATATAAAAGACGGCTGAGATTTTATCTCTTTAATATTGGGGGTTCAGATCTAATTACATTTCGTCCAATGGTTGAGATTATAACAGATAGCATCTTCTAAAAGATCCAAGTTTTCTTTACAAAACCCAAACAGCCAAACATGTCTCTTCTTCCCGTCAGCTCTCACGCACCCTCACAAACTCTCTTCTCTATTCGAACTCTCCTTCCCGCTCATCTCCTATCTGTTCCCTCAACTTCTCATTTCATCGATCTCTCACGCAGGTACGCCTCTCTCACTCTCTCTTTCATCTCATCCTAAGTTTCAATCTATTTCAATGGTGATTTAGGTTTAAATATGTTATTTAGGTTCCATGTAGAGAAAGATTCACCAACTCTATTATGGCAAGAGATAGCATAACCTAAAATGTATATAAGGTGTTTGAAGAAATGTCTAGCTGAATTTTTGCTTTATTTTAGTTTTATCTCTTAGGATAGTGTTAAAGGCATCTCTGAAGAGTATTATTGTTTAGCCCCATGTTCTCAATTTTTTGTGTCTATGATTTTTATGTTAGTTTTTGTGTTTCGTTACAAACCGAGTTTATAACTCTACTACTTTGGTTGTAGTCTTGATGTCAAACTCTTTCTTTGGTTATCTTTATAATTCTGAATTTTTGCTTTATTTACTTCTTTCTTGGGTCTGTTTATTTCTAATTCAAGTAAATCATTTTTCTTTTCGGCTTTCGCATTGATCGTGCATCAATATCAGCAGACGATTATTCTAAAATTGACACTAAACTATAGTAGGAAGAAGACTATGTATAAAGCTACGTAGTTTCATTAACTTGGACCTCACGACGAAGTATATACGCGGGTTCAAATATGGACAGGAAAGTTCCTGTGCCCGTTCCGCAGAGGTGTTGCCTCAGAAACACATTTTTCTTTGGGTTATATATATGTTTTCTCTCTCCCTCTCCACTTTAGTTGGGTCTAATTTATTCAATAATACGTTCCCAATATCGAGCAACTCAATCAATTTGCTAATCATTTTTTCTTTCTTTCCTACATTACTTAAACTGTTGATAGTACCCATGTTTTTATTAAAAATTTAGTCTAAGGGTTAGTCTCAGAAACTGTTTCTTTGATTCATTTTTCTTGGTAAACCGAATAACCCTATTTCTCTCAAAGTCAATCAGATCTCTCTCTTCTTCAATCTATTTCTCCCTTCTTTTAACTGTGAAGCTAAAGGTTTTTTTCATGTTACACTTTCTAGATTTTTAAAGTTCCTAAAGTTTATAAGTCTTTTAATTCATCTTTTTGTTTATTTTGTTTGCAGGTGACTTTAGGTTAAACATTTGGTGTTTTCAAGTCTGACCTCACTGTAGCTTCATCCAAAAAATGTTTAATGATAAGTTCTGTTTTATGGTAAGTTCTCTGCTTCTTTTATATTACTTCAACATTTTTTTTTGTTACTCTACAACTTCTACACATAGTGGTTCTCCTAGAGGTTAGAAATTTCTTTTAGTTCGGTCGTTCAATCTTAATAATGTCCTACTTTTGGTTTCGTTTATATAGGTTTTGAATTGTTTTTCGGATAAAAATTATGAAGAGATAGATTCAGTTATGACTTTTATATTTTTTGATTATTTCTTCTTCATGCAGAAAAGTTATTGATGTAAGTTCGCTATCTTATTCGGTTTACTTTCATTATTTTTTGTTTAAGGTTCTTAAAGTTAAAGGAGTGCAAGACGATAAATGATGAGGAATGTTGATGTACTAAAGGCCATTCATGAGGGGAGAGCTACAGATGAGTAATTACTTCTACTTCGGCTTTGCTCACTGATTGTATATACTTCCCTCTTGCTCACTGACGATAAATGATGAGGAATGTTGATATACAATCAGTGAGCAAAGCCGAAGTAGAAGTAATTACTCGTCTGTAGCTCTCCCCTCATGAATGGCCTTTAGTACATCAACATTCCTCATCATTTATCGTCTTGCACTCATTTAACTTTAAGAACCTTAAACAAAAAATAATGAAAGTAAACCGAATAAGATAGCGAACTTACATCAATAACTTTTCTGGATGAAGAAGAAATAATCACAAAATATAAAAGTCATAACTGAATCTATCTCTTCATCATTATTTTTATCCGAAAAACAATTCAAAACCTATATAAACGAAACCAAAAGTAGGACATTATTAAGATTGAACGACCGAACTAAAAGAAATTTCTAACCTCTAGGAGAACCACTATGGTTAGAAGTTGTAGAGTAACAAAAAAAAATGTTGAAGTAATATAAAAGAAGCAGAAAACTTACCATAAAACAGAAGTTATCTTTAAACATATTTTTGATGAAGATACAGTGAGGTCAGACTTGAAAACACCAAATGTTTAACCTAAAGTCACCTGCAAACAAAATAAACAAAAAGATGGATTAAAAGAGTTATAAACTTTAAGAACTTTAAAAATCTAGAAAGTGTAACATGAAAAAAACTTTTAGCTTCACAGTTAAAAGAAGTGAGAAATAGATTGAAGAAGAGAGAGATCTGATTGACTTTGAGAGAAATAGGGTTATTCGGTTTACCAAAAAAAAAGTTGAATAAAAGAAACAGTTTCTGAGACTAACCCTTAGACTAAATTTTTAATACAAACATGGGTACTATCAACAGTTTAAGTAATGTAGGAAAGAAGGAAAAAATGATTAGCAAATTGATTGAGTTGCTCGATATTGGGAACGTATTATCGAATAAATTAGACCCAACTAAAGTGGAGAGGGAGAGAGAAAACATATATATAACCCAAAGAAAAATGTGTTTCTGAGGCAACACCTCTGCGGAACGGGCACAGGGACTTTCCTGTCCATATTTGAACCCGCGTATATACTTCGTCGTGAGGTCCAAGTTAATGAAACTACTTAGCTTTATACATAGTCTTCTTTCTACTATAGTTTAGTGTCAATTCTAGAATAATCGTCTGCTGATATTGATGCACGATCAATGCGAAAGCCGAAAAGAAAAATGATTTACTTGAATTAGAAATAAACAGACCCAAGAAAAAAGTAAATAAAGCAAAAATTCAGAATTATAAAGATAACCAAAGAAAGAGTTTGACATCAAGACTACAATCAAAGTAGTAGAGTTATAAACTCGGTTTGTAATGAAACACAAAAACTAACATGAAAATCATAGACACAAAAAATTGAGAACATGGGGCAAAACAATAATACTCTTCAGAGATGCCTTTAACACTATCCTAAGAGATAAAACTAAAATAAAGCAAAAATTCAGCTAGACATTTCTTCAAACACCTTATATACATTTTAGGTTATGTTATCTCTTGACATAATAGAGTTGGTGAATCTTTCTCTACTTGGAACCTAAATAACATATTTAAACCTAAATCACCATTGAAACAGATTGAAACTTAAGTAACATAAACCCTAATAACCTAAATAACAAACCTTAAAAACTGAATCAAACCTTAACAACATAATAGATTGAAATAGTACACTGTAAATCAAACAAATGTGAATCAAACTAAATCAGATTGAAACCCTAAATAACTAAGTCAAAGGCCTATATCAAGACCCTAAATAGCATTTCAACACAAAAAAAAACCTAGGATGAGATGAAAGAGAGAGATAGAGAGGCGTACCTGCGTGAGAGGTCGATGAAATGAGAAGTACGGAACAGATAGGAGATGAGCGGGAAGGAGAGGTCGAATAGAAAAGAGAGTTTGTGAGGGTTTATGAGAGTCTGACGGGAAGAAGAGACATGTTTGGTTGTTTGGGTTTTGAAAAGAAAACTTGGATCTTTTAGAAGATGCTCTCTGTTATAATCTCAGTCATTGGACGAAATGTAATTAGATCTGAACCCCCAATGTTAAAGAGATAAAATCTCAGCCGTCATTTATATATTGTGAAGACAAATCTGGGCCGTTGGTAGGAGGGAAAAAGATACCCTCCTCCCTTGTTATATAGATGTATATATTCATGTAGATACACATATACATAAAGTAGATATTATATACATGCATACCTATTTATATGTACATATACATGTACATGTATACATACATACATATATATGTTCATGGGTTGCATGAAGAAAGGTAGAGAAAAATAAATAACTAAAACAAGATTAGAAAAGTTTTTTTAATCAATATATACATAAAAATATTCATGGTTTTGATCAATACATAATTTACTTAATTTAATAATAAACTACTATCTACATAATTGTTAGTTGCATCATTATATAGAGAAAGTTTTTTTTGTTGTTGAAAGGTACAGAGAAAGTTAAGAGAGAAGAAAATTACCCAACCTATAGGTCAAGTATATATGGAGAAAATGAGAGATTAGAAAAGTTTTATGGTAAAAGACGAAATGAAGCATTTGAGAGTTTCTTAAAAAGTTAGACATCTCTAATCTTGCGTTGGTGTAGGGGTGGGATTAAAGATCGTAGGTACCCGAGGCCCGCTATTTATACCGGGACATGTTGTCCGCTTACGGACGCTACCCACCCGTAATGGTTAGGAAAAACAGGCGGGTGCGGGTGAAGAGAAGCTAATCTTCTAAAATCTAGTATTCTCATTGTCTCACCTATTATATTTAGAGTATCTTCTAAAATCTAATCTTCCTCTTTTCTTTCTCTTAGCTTTTAAGAACCCTAACTTTTTTTTTCTCACGACTCACTCTCAATGCTCACATAATTTGAGGGTTGTTTATATGTTCTCTATCTGAAATCCTAAAATAGTAAAAGCAAAGTTCTTCTGGTATTTGCTCAAATTTGAGTGTTATCTATTGGAATATTTTACCTTATTATACATGCATATAACCAAATACAAATACCATATAATATGACATGTATAATTTAAACTAGACATGCTCTCCACAAGATTCAAAGAGATTAAACTTAATCACGGAAGCGTACCTTGATCCATAGCTTGAAGATGGTTGGGTAGGGTTGATCTTCCACTTAGTTCTTCTTCCTTTAGAACCTCTCTTGTGATGAAGGGATTTCACACTTAACCAAAATATAGAGATTAGGGAAGAAGCCCAAATGGGGAGCATAACCCCTATATATAGACTTTTATTTCTAATTTGGCCTCTCATCAAATTAGAAATCACTTAATGGTCTCTACACGTTTATTCCATGACACTTTGATACCTACTAGTCAAGTCAATCCATATTAGACCACTTTACGACTTGACAATTTACTGAGACAGCCATACACATGTCTATACATATGTGAGCCCACATATATTGGAATTTCTTCCAACATTATCTTCTTGTGTTCTTGTTCATAATTGAGTGTTATCTTCTTCAAGTCCTACTTGTTCAGAACTAGCTTTACCATGAAAACTTAGGATCTGGATTTTGATTATACGACTTTCTTCGTCGAATTCGATTTATCACCTCTCACTCTTTCTTTATCGACTTCTTCATTAAATTTCTTTGACGACTATCTGAAAGGTTTATTACTCTAGTCTCCTATGTTACTTTAAATTTTATTTATATTCTTAGATATGAATGTTCTTAAATTTGATTTTATTACTTTAAAAGATTTATATTAAGAATGTGTAATATTTAGATATTATTTCTTAGATCTGATTTATGAATGTTTTAAAAAGAAATTCTCAAGTCTATTTGTATTATTTTAGATATGATATATCTTACTTTAGATCTAGTATTTTAGATATAATCTATACTTTTTTTATGAATGTTCTAAATGTTATTCTAAAATTAAGATTTTATCATAGAATATCTTAGGTCTGACAATTTTTTCTTGATCTGCTTTTATTGTTAGTCTCTTATGATATGCTATTATTATCGTTTGGTTTCAGGTTTATTCTTGAGTCTTGAGTCATTATCTTATTTAACAGTTCTACAACCAATTACCGGCTTTCTTTAACTATAATGTTCTGGACCCTCTTTTATACTAATATATATGTGTGCTATAGTAGTATGTTATGATCTGTTATCCGGACATTTTTATACATGATTTTTAGTCGTCATTTTTATACATGATCTGTAGTATCTCATTTTTATACATGACCTGTACTATGTAGTCTGGCATTTTTATACATGATATGTAGTCTGTCATATGCTTACATTTTTTTTTTGTCGGTCATTTTTATACATGATTTGTGGTATGTAGTATATCATTATTATACATACTAGTATGACAATTAGCATGAACAATTACCATATATATATATTTATGATTACAACAACACTGTCAAAGTCAATCAAAGCTTTGGTTTTCTCCATGTATATACTCTGTTGAAATAAAAGTCAAACTCTGTGGAAGTATGATTTAGCCAAGGGGTAAGCTATTTGGAGAGTTTTCTCGAACATGTTATGTGCACATTAGAATCGTAAGATCTATGTATTCATGTAAACTAAAATGAACTTCAGATAGGTATTAAAGTAAGCTAAAACTGATCTAATAATGAACTATGATTTAGCCAAAGATGTAAGATATTTGGGGAGTTTTCTCGAACATTTTATGTATTCAAGTAAACGAAAATGAATCCTTTTAAAGAGTTTTAGCTAAATTTCCCTTGAGATTTGTTGTTACAAGAATATGACCTAGGTCTTTTTTAGAGTTTTAAGTAAACCTCCCAGCCTGGCCCTATGAACTAATCATTGCGAGCACTCTTTCTAAATCATGTATTGGCAAATCCACTACACATGAAATCATTATTGAGATCACTATTTTCTAAAGTGTGTTGGAGCAAAAGTTGACTTTAAAGAACACGCATGCAACAAATTTTTAAGTTGTCACTACCTCATAGGCCCATTAGGAATTGCCCACTGACACACACTCCGCTTTTGCTTCTTCTTCCATCCCATTTTGCCATCTATAAATTTGGGGAAAGCCTTCTTTCCCTAATCATCCTCCTATTCTTGGTTTGTTGTTATTTCTTCTCACAAATTCAATTTTCCATTTGCATAACAAAGATGAAAACTATCTCTGGTTGTTTGGTGTTACTAGTGGTGCTTTCTTTGCTCATGATAAACAAAGCTCCGGTAACCATGGCTGCTACTTGCCAAGCCATACAACTCGCCCCGTGCTATACTGCAATCACATCTAGGGCACCTCCCTCAACCGCGTGTTGTAGTAAACTAAAGGAACAAGCGCCTTGCCTTTGCGGCTACATGAGAGACCCTAACCTCTCCAAATATGTCAAGACTCCAAATGCTAGGAGAGTTGCTAAGGCATGTAAAGTTTCTACCCCGAATTGCTAGACCATATTTCACTATCTTAGTAGCAAACTTGTGTTTTATATTTTGGGTACCAAAATAAAATGGTTTATGAGTTTTTTTACATGTCTTACTATGCAAATGATCTTAAAAAATTTGCTCTCTAGGAAGGTGAGTTTACCATTACTAGTTCTGTAATGTTTGGAGCTCTCTTTCGAAATAAAAGGTTAGTGATGATGAAATTAAATGTTTGTAGTTTGTTATTTGTCATAGTCTATTTGGATAAAGAAAAATCTAGATTCCATAGATTTATTGGACTTTTAGTCTCTTTCGTCTATAATGGAATTCAAATTTCATGCATTTTACTTTCCACAGAAAACGAAAAGTTTACCAAAAACAAATCCTTCCTTATTATTTTTAAGAAAATAACGCAATGCTCAAGGGTACCGAGATGGCACAAGGCACAAAGCTATGAAATAGAAGACTTGAGCCAAAGAAATACACTTACATGCATATTAGACATCAATGTTTCCCAATATCTACAATATTTATTCCATTCGAAATCCTGGAAAGGTGTTGTCTTCGATCCCAAAATGAAGAGAAGGCGATTGACTGACATGATCAGCCGCCGACAATGGTTTTTCTCCACTTCTCAAATTCGAATGAACGTACAAAGCAGAAAGTCGGACTGAGTTTGCAATTCAGATAAAAGTAGCTAACTAGTTTATTCGTCTATCTCATCAAAAAAAAAAAACTAGTTTATTCGTCATAATATTAGAGCCAACTTCACTAATTAGTTCTTCATCAAAAATAAAAAACTTCACTAATTAGTGAATTGGGGACTTCCAAATCTAGCTCGGTTGCTTCAACTCATGAGAAGTCAAATATGATTTATTTATGAGTTAATTCCTATTTGGCCCCCTACTTTGCGACCAGCTTCTTTTATGGCCCCTTTTTCTGTAAATTCAAATATGGCCCCCTTTTCTTAACACCGTCAGTCAACTTTTATGATAAATACCATTTTTTTCCATATTTACCCTTCTTATTAGAATGATTTCTAAATACAAAATTGACCCCGTTTTGAATTTTGGTCAATTTCAAAAAAAGTATAACAACTTTAGAAGAGACAAGGGGGCTAAAATATAATACATATAAAAAAAATTAAAAACACCTCATCCCACCCTCTCTCTACTCCATCTCACTTCCACATCATGTATCTCGCCACCTCATCATCTTCTCCGAATGAAGGTCGCCGGCAGGCCAAATTTTCCGGCGACCTTTCATTTTTTTTCATCTTCTCTCTCTATTATTTCTCTTATCTCACACTCTCTCTCTCTCTCTCTCTCTCTCTCATTTCTCTCTCTCTTTATCACATTTCTCTCTCTCATTCTCAAAAAAAAAAAAAATTTCTCTCTCTCTCTCTCATCTCTTTATATTATGGCGAAGGGGAGGAGCCCCTTTCGCCGGAATAACCAGACTCGAAGGTCTGGTTTAAAGGTAAACCAGACTCGGTCTGGTTTCAAACCAGACCAAGTCTGGTATTAACCAGACCTTGAAGGTCTGGTTTACCTTTAAAACCAGACCTTCGAGGTCTGGGTATTCTGGCGAAGGGGCTCCCCCCTTCGTCGAAATATAGAGTGATGGGAGAGAGAGTTTTTTTTTTTTGAGAGAGAGAAATGTGATAAAGAGAGAGAGAAATGAGAGAGAGGGAGATTAGAGAGAAAGAGAGAGGGAGATAGGAGAAAGAATAGAGAGAGAAGATGGAAAAAAATGGAAGGTCGCCGGAAAATTTGGCCGGCCGGCGACCTTCATTCGGAAAAGATGATGAGGTGGCGAGATACATGATGTGGAGGTGAGATGGAGGAGAGAGAGAGGGTGGGATGAGGTGTTTTTAATTTTTTTTTTATGTATTCTATTTTAGCCTCCTTGTTATTCTAAAGTTGGTATAATTTTTTGAAATTGACCCAAATTTAAAAAGGGTTCAATTTGGAATTTAGAAATCATTCTAATAAGAAGGGTAATATGGGAAAAAATATTAACCATAAAAATTGACTGACGGTGTTAAGAAAAGAGGGTTATATTTGAATTTACGAAAAAAATGGGCCATAAACGAAGCTGGTACAAAGTAGGGGGCCAAATAAGAATTAACTCTTTATTTATCGACAAGATACAAAGAAGAAAGAAGAAAAGGAAATGTTATGGGGTGTGTGTGTGGGTGTGGTGCGGTGTGTGGA
>BEHA01043408.1:68346-80357 GCA_002897215.1 Eschscholzia californica subsp. californica | reverse complement strand
GCTCCATAATTTTATTTCTTCATATAACAAAAAAATAATGTATTAGGGAATGTTCATATTCTCCTTAGGACTGAATTATGTCCATAAATCGATGCATTAGAGTCCTTTGACCCGCGACATTTTTAGAACACAGTGATTTGCAACAACGAAGATACTTCTTGAATTCCTATAACCAAGCCTGGTCAATAACATTAAACCAAGTCAATATATTTGTGGAGGGCCCCTTAACAAAAACAAGAGACCCTATAAAATTTCTCAAGAAAAAGAAAAAAAAGTCTTTAACAGGCTTCTTTTGAATGCGCCGATATGATGGACCATGTGGAAAATTGCCTTCCACATGTCGCTCAATTTGCATGTGTTTCTATATAAGTCAAAATAATCAGCCACCCACCAAAATTAAGTTGTTTTCAAATATTGAGTTGAAAAATACAGTTGTGCAGTCTTTTTCTCCAGTCTGTACTATATCAGGTCAAGCTTAGCCGTCACTTATTCCCTTCGGCCCTAATTTGATTTAGGGCTAATCTATTTATGATTGTTTGGTCCAAAGTAATTCAGTAAATTGGCAAAACAAAAAACCCACCTCAACATCCATTTTTGGTCACCAAAATTATAAAGCCTAATGGCAATTGAGCCAAAAAAAAAATAAAAAATTGATCAAATTACGATTTGCCGGTCGATAAATTCGTCCACCTACGTGGGTGATTTTAGTTTCGTGGTGAAGTCCAAAATATCTTTGTTCATGTCGACTCTCACTTTATTCTTCTTCCAAACTAAGCTGTTTGAAGATGTTGAAGCTTCATTTTGTTGAAGTTTTCCTCCTCGATATGTTGCAGTTTCAATCATCTTCTTTCAGATTTGTAACTAAACGAAGCCACGAAGGCGGTGGTCATTGATGTTTTAATATTTTGGATCTGTTTAGCTTCTTTTCTTTTCTTTTTTGCATTAAACTTCGTTTCTTTAGCTTTGTTTCTTCATATATTCCCCAAAAACCAGATAGACGGTTTTGCAGACCTATCATTTGTTTTGTTTTAAGACAATTTTGTGATCTGTTTTGTTTCCATTTTTAGATGTATTTTGAGATCTTGCATTTCTACTTATGATGTGCTAGCTATTTTTATTGGTTTAATGGTTTTGTTTGTTTATTTGGTTTTGCTTGTCATTTGGGCTCAAATGAGTTTAATGGTGTAATTGTTGATGGATCTTTTCTATTGGATGTGTAATATCGTAGAGAACAAATGATTCTATTTTTCTATTAACAGAACATTTGGACAAACAACATGTGACCGGATATATTTTAGACAAATAACAGGTGATCGAAACGTAAATTGTAGTCTGGTAGAAACAAACTACAGTTTTTTCTAAAAGTATTATGTTCCGTAAGACAAATCAGTGACCCGAACAAACAATAGTATAGTAGAAACAAACCTATGTTTTTTTTGACATACAAAAATCATTTTGTCAGAGAAAAAATGAAATAAAGTAAACAAACTTCACTTCAGAAATACGGAGTTTTTTTGACGGCCAGAAGCCGTCACAACAGAAGCAAAAAACCGTCACAAAGAGATCTTTGAGAGAGAAAGTGGAGATTAAAACCCTCTCTCTCTTCTGAAATTGACTGAAAATCGTTGCTAGTTCATCTTGGCTACCTGTTGTTGGCGATTTGAGAACTCCCTTTCTCTCTTCTGGACGCTCTCCAAAGCGGACGAAAGAGTGAGTAGAGTTGGATGTTAGAGCTTTACCCTACTGTAATGGCTATACCCGTCATAAACAGAACTACTGCTGCCGCGTTCCGTTGTCACACCATATTTTGTCTTCTTTAACTTGTATGGCGCCATCATTTGGCCTTTTGTAACGGCTGTTATTTTACAAAGCGGTTACAGAAACCCAAATTTTAGGCGCTAACAGTGATGCCAACTTAATTAGTTAGTTATGACGGCTGCTTGACTCGAAAGAAATCGTTATAATAACATGTTTATGACGGTTTCAGAGAGCCGCCATGAGTGTCCAACAAGTAAAAGGACGCGGGTCCGTGTTTTCCTCTTGTTTGACGGGTTTTTCATGGTGTGGACGTCATAAATAAACTATATGTGACGGCTTACAACAAACCGTTATAACATACCACTACAAATAGTCCGTATTTTTGTAATGCTTGTGTGTGTTAGAAACATACAATTGTGTGTTAATGACAAATAGTACTATGTATTTACCTGGAAAAAATAATGAAATTGTTAGAAAAAACGGTATGAGACGTCAAAATAAATTAGTGAAAATAATTTATTTTTTGACAAGTTTATAGTTTCTCCCTTAATAGACTTAACAGTGTTTTGAAAGATTTTCTATCATTTCTAAAATATTTTTGAACCAAATAGTAATTGCCTTAATATATTTTACGTAGATCAAGATCTATTCATGACTCTATTTTTCTGACTTAGGAAGTGAACCCTTGCAGTCTGATGTTATTTAAAATCCGCAACATATGTGTCGAAAAAAACTTGACTAATCATCAAAATGAAATTCCTAACTGGAAAAAAATCTTAAATTGGTTTTAGGTTATAGTTCTACAGCCAATATGTAAGTAATTTTTTTTTGTTGAAACTACCTATATGTGTATGATTTACATTTTCGTATCAAGAAGTTTAGCCTTTTGTTGTTTTACAAGGTGAGATATTGTTTTTCTTTTTAAGATTCGTATATATGGTCTGATCAGACTGATTCTAAATTGTTAGTATCTGAGTTGTTTGAATAGTTAACTGGAACTAACTTTGAATCTGTTTGAGTCGGACCTAAATAAATTTAAAACAAAAATGTATCATCCGACACCCGCTATAAACCTGAAATTGTTATTGCATCCCTAAGTAAAATAATTTACAAACTAGTCAAGATTAAAAGAGAAATTAAAAAAAGAAAAAGAAAGCATTGACCACCACCTTATTATATCATTATCCATTAAATATTGCAGTCTACAAAATTGACTACTTCCTCTCACTAAAGCGTGCGGATAAAGGCTTATCAAAGTATTTAATCTAAGTGATTAACTAATAGAACTAATTCAATACTAATTGCCCACAAGAATGTTCCAAAAAGATTAAAATTGAATGAGTTTCAAATAAAATAAAATAAAGTAGACTTTCAAAATAATTAAAACACAATTATGTAAGAGATCAGAAACTACCCACGACCACTAGAATTATAGAAAGAGAGAGAGAGGACCATTTACTTCCACACCCTAACTTAAGCTTATATATAGCTTATATCATTAGTTGAATATCAACACAATCAAACTCATCACCAAATCAATAAGAAACCACAAGAGTAGACAATTCAAAACTCAATTAGTCTCGACCATGATGAATGGTTCTTCAAATTATTCATATGATGAATATGATCATCAAAGAATTCATTTTGGGTATGAAAAACTAAGCAAATACAACCATGATGAATTTGATGTTCATCAAAAGTTAAAATCATCATCAGTTAGAAAGAACATGACTTGGTTACCTACAGCTTCTTTATTCCGATCGAAAACCACGACAGCTAACAGGTCAGTCGTCGCACCGGAGGTGCCCATGCCGAGTAGATTGGGGACTACAACCACTACTCGAGTTGCTTTGGAGACTAAGCCAACACCCATAATGAGTAAGAGCTATAGTCAAAGGGTAGCAAAAAAGTTAGCCAAGGCTCATCCATTATTCAGTTTTTCAGGTATGAGTAAAAGTAAGAAAGCCATGGCTAAACCTGAGTTCTTGAGGTATATACAGTATTTGAAGGAAGGGGGGACATGGGCTCAAGCTTAATTGATTACTACTTGTAAGATATTCATGTAATAATATACTTTTTCAATTCATTCAAAAATAGTAAAGCTCAATTTCCTTTTAGTATTAACATGTGTTTTTAAATTTGAGATACCAACGTTCAATTCTTATGGTATTAGAGGATGTTTACCCTTGCCACAAGTCCTAGTTCTAATAAGAACTCTCTTGAATTTCAATCTAAGAGAGATTCGACGAATGGACAAGAGTAATACGATGAAAGGACGTAATACATCAATACTTCCTTAAATATGTATTTGCGTCCATTATAGATGATTGAGAAAAGTTTACAAAAGATTGTACAATCGATGTAGAAAGAGAATAATCTTAACATGAAATTGGGCCGAAGACCAATTTTAAATTTTTTAAAAAAGACAAGTTACATTTTTTTTTTTGTTAAAAACTTAAATTTTGTACTTTTTTTTTGTTAAAACCCCAAATATTTCTATTTTGTACGGTTAAAAACCCAATATTTTTTTACAAAGATGTTGCAAAGATGTTGTAAGGTGTTACAAGACGCTCCAAAGCTGTTGCAAAAGCAGTTGTAAAGTTGGTGGAAGACGTGCAAAGCTATCGGAAGGCGTTGCAAAGCTATCGGAAGGCGTTGCAAAGCTGTCGCAAGGTGTTGAAAATTAAAAAAGTATCCAAACAATTGAGTGATCCTTTTTAACCAAAGTCCAAATTATTTATGGAGTTTGGCCAAATTTCCCTAATCTTAAACGAGAAAAGAGTTATTTACAAGTTAGGGTATCGGAGGTGTACTTACATCGAATCAATATAATTTTTCGGCATTTTTAGTCACTTCAGTTCCCAAAAAATAATAGAGAGAACCCAAACCTTTTCATGTCAAATTCAGTCCTCAAAGATGAAATAATACGATGAAGAGTAGAAGAATAACCACCAGTAAACACAATATCTTCTACATAAAGCAAAAGACAAATACTACCTACAGAACAAGATAAAATGAAGAGAGATACTGGACTACTAGCCTTCAAACCCAATTTCAACAAAAACTACTAAATACGAGGAGTTTGCTTTAGTCTGTAGAGAGCCTTTTTGAGATGATATACTATCAGAATATGTCTTAATCACAAAATGACAAAGTCACCCTTTTCAAGAAAAGGGATAAAGGACTAGTGAACCAATAAAACTCATACATAGGGATGTTTGGAGACCTATGAATACAGTGGCCAGAGCTAAATAGAATTATTTTGCCACGTGCACTAACAACTTCAGACAGTACGAAAACATACAACTCATGAAGTATAAGTCAGAATTGTTTGAAAAAGTTCAAGAAAAGTACAAAACGAAGTAAGGAATCACCTTGGCAAGAAGATATAAGATATCCAAATGGATTAGAATGGTGGATATTTGATCAGGAATTTGATGACCATCTAAGGAGTTATGAAACAATTTCCCAACTCGCTCCAAGAAACACATCAGATAGATGGTGGGTCTAGTGGGAGTAATCGAACATTGTTAGACATGATTCGATTATTGATAATCAGCAAAGTGTACGCGGATTGGATCCGCCAACTAAACTGTCACCGAAAACCAAGTATGAAAAGTAATATAGTGGATTGAGGCATTAGGTTCATTCAAGAATAACCTAGACCAGTAATTGAGTGTGTAAAGGAAGGACGCAGGAACAACTCAAAATTTAGGAACTCTTGTTATAAAAAATAAAATAGTTTATTTCGTCGTTTTAAATTGGTTTAGTATTTAACGATAGTCCACAAATAATGAAATATTCTACATAGGTTTATCAGATGTGTGATCGGATAAATGAAACCCTATGAAGTGAACTTGAAATTATTTCGTTATTTGCTTCCCTAGTCCTGGTCATTAAATGGACAATAATGACTTACAAATAGTAGCTTTTGAGATTGACTGGTAGCGTTGTTTCATGGGTATAGGAATAAAAGTATTCAAGTCAACTACTAAGGTGTATGGTACACTAGATAATCCACCATAAGAGTACTTCAAAAGGTTGATCGTCAGAAACTATCATTGACAGATTGGAGAGATTCCTTAAAACATGAGTGTTCGACTCATATTATGTAAGGAATGTCAAACTTTGGTTCCTTTAAACTTTGTGCCGTAAAAAATGGCTATAAAAGAGTATACCAGGTAAGGCATGATAAACATGAAGTTGAGTGGGACTATAAGAATGGATTATGTCCATCTATTAAGTTATGAATAGTATATCCGGGCACCTTAAAGAGTAGCAACTGAAAAATGCATGGTCATGCACAAATGGATTAAATAGTTATCATTTGGTTGACAGTTGTTCTCTAGATCAAAATAGTTTGAAAGGTATGACGTATCAAATGACATATGAAGAGATAAAAATCGAGCATTGCACTTGTTCTAAGTACAAGTTGGAGACTGAAGAAGATGTCCTTCGACCTATATGACAATGTGTTCAATTTTTCATAATGAATAAATGGTGAAGAAGATCATCAAGAAGATGTCCTTCGGTCGTTGAATTACTTAAAGATTTGCGACTAACTACAACCAAATCCTACAATCGATTACACCAAATAACATTGGCTCGATTGGAAAGATATGACTAGAGGGATCAAGGATAAAAGGGATGGATTAGATCTGTAATATGTCCGAAAAGTCCGGCTAAGAGAAGACCAAAGATAGCACGGGTTGGGCAAAGTGCCCAGGCAAAAGAATGGTCGGGCATAAGGCCTGATCCATGTAAGGGATCGACCATTGTTATGGTCGGCTATAATAAGTGGCCCAACCAGGCCAAGCCTACTTATTGGGTGCCTTGCTCGGACACTACAATGGAGAATCCCAAATGGGATAAACTCCATCTGAGAATCCCACTCAGAAAAGATTTTTGCGTCTTACTTTTCTATGGTCCTTATTGAATCCTATTTTGAATAGGATTCTAACAATAGGTTTTCTATATAAGGACCTTACTAGAACAGAAAAATGGTGGACTTTCCTTCAAGGGAATCTCTATCTATCTAGTCTAAAGAAGAACTAGCTCCTCGTCTTAACCACTGAATAAGATCCTACATGATTTTAAAGGAAGGAGATCAAGTTGATTGTGTGGGTGTCTCAAGTAGAGGAGTTGCAATTTGGAGTTCTCTATCTTTGGATAAAGCAATCAGTTTAGAGCATGGGAAAGCGATTCAGGTATAATTCTAACTCGAACTAGTTCATTATTAGTTTATGCATGAGGTCATGAGAAACCTTGTGTTCGACGTATAAACGTCTAAGATTCTGCTTAGAACATTAGGAGACTCCATCACCCAACACAAAAACCATCAATGTCTTGTATTAGGAAATACGTCTTAAATCACAATTTGCATGGGTGCATCTTGGTCCTTTATAATTCCACCTGGAACTCTATCACACATGCACAAAAGTCATGTCCTAAACAACCAGGAAAATGATTTATCTTCATTAGACAACAACTCGCAACCTAATAGAATGGCCGGTCTATGATGGCTTACTCCAACTAACGGGGCAAAAGGAAGATGACACTTATATAAGTCGTGTCTAACGTCACAACATCTCGAAATTCTTTCAATGTCTCTCCACTTCTGTTTCTGCCCCAAAACATTATGTAAACGACCTATGGTATACTTCCACCGAAAAAAAATAAAATCATTGTTAATTCTTTGCATAGCTAAAAAATATTGTTGGATCGTCACAACGTATCCTTCCCTAATAAGTATCATGCTCTTCTTTTCGAACGAATTTCTTACATGTCTTTCAGTAAAGGCACTTTCTCATGTCCACCGGCTGCCACCACTTGTTACTTAAAGCTACGACTCATCTTAGTCCCAAATCAAATATTTCAAGTTGTCTAGCTACATGGGTTAATCTTCCTATTACATCTATAATGATAAACTTTTCCTAGACTTAGGTGTTAGGTTACGATGTCACCTAATATTCTAATTGGAATCTCAGATGTCATGCATCTAACACTAGGTTGACCAAATCTCATGCACAAAATTAATTGTGAACTAGAAGCTTAGAGAATGACCTAAATTTGCTTTTTTCCTTGGACTAATTTGATTGTTTTTCCTGAAGCTATAGAGCTCTATTTGTGCTGCTTTATTTGTGCAGCTCGTCTATTTGAGATTCCCGAGTAATCAACTTGATCTTTCCCTCTTTAGGTTAGCTAGAACCGAATGAAAAACACTTCTAGATACTTCTTTAACGGTAAAGATGAAGTACGCCTTCTTTAAACTGAATAGCCAACTTGGGAAATTTTTTTTATCTTCTACTAATGTTGCCACAGAGATAGAAAAGTTATCAGAATTTTCCACACTTATTTCTTTTATAATTACGTCCTATTATAGTGACTTCTAAAGTCAAAACCTTTAAACAAAAATATGGAAGACTTTTTCTAGAATAGGGATTCCCAGAAGGGCAGTAATCCCAACTGGCATTTCCCATAGATGTGGCTAACCAGGAGTCCCATTCTTAGTAAGACTTGGCCCGGTCGTCCATGCCTTAGGTGGTGGGCTTTAGGCATGGATCGGGCCATACCTTGGTTCGATCACTTGATGGCCCGATCACTTGGCCTGGCCATTGTGCTATGTTGGGCCAACTCCCAGTCAGACCATTTGGATACTTCTTTAGGATTTAATCCGCATTTTGTTATCTCAATCCCTCTAGTTTGATCTTCCGATCGAGTTGACACTTTTGTGTGACTCTTTGTAGGATACGATCGTCGTTAACCGTGGATCACCGGATGAGCCGCATATCGTAGTTGGCTTTACGATGCCTAAAACGACCAGACTGGATGATCTTCATCATTGTCCAACTCGACAAACTAATCGCATCGTTGTCTTGATCGAAGGATATCTCCTTCATAAAGATATGGTTATACTCTAGATCCAAAATTTTGCTTTCTCTATTTCTATTATCTTGTAATTTAGCATTAATTCTTGCTTTGCAACCATGTTTGTTACTTGGTTGGGGATTCCTTGATGTCAATGTACACTTCCCCTGCTTAGCACATTCTATTGCAGCACATCTTGAAATTCCTCGTACTCTTCTCTGTGATGTCTTTTTTGCTAGAGGTCCCACTTTTTTGGCGTCACGAATACAATTATCGTACAACTCTGTAACACCATTAAACCTCATTCCAATCCTAGGTACTTCAAATTCTAATCAAACATTGTATTTATCATCATCAGACTCATAAAGCTTACATTCTCCACTTTCTTAACTTTTTGGAGACATTTCTCCACATAAACTCTATGTGTTGTTACTAAAAATCAAACAAGAAGTACCGAAAGATGTAAATCCAATTAATAACTGATCACAAATGCAGGTAAATGTAAGTTAAATAGATAACATACGCCACGATTATACGAAAAAATAAAGATTGGTTCTAAAACATACCTTAACCCAATTCATAAATAGCATACCTAATTTGAGTACTAAAATACTAATAACAAACATATAACAAGATGTGCTCAATCAAATTAAAACTAGATATTTTCATAAAACTAAATCTAGATATTTTCAAAAGCTAATTTTGAACTGTGAAGCAAAAAAATAATGGAAACCCTCTCACAAGCCTTACCTCGGGTTTTCTTCACATATTGCCCGGGATAAAACTGAACAAAATATGAGCAATCAAAACACAAGCTAGGTTTTATAAGTAGTAAACCTTATTGCTAAAATAGAAATGGAAATTTTTTAACTTTCTTACCTAAAAATATCTTCATAAATTTGGATTAATTTTAGCTTCAAACTGGTTGAATCTTCAAAGAAACAAACTTCACCAATTTTTTGGAGTAAAACTCTTTCGAATCATTGAAACAATGATTAACAATCGAACCTATCATTTGAAAAATAGAGAAAGAACTCCGATAGAGGTAAGCGAAAGAAAGATGGAAAGTAAGTCAATATCAGTAGAGGGGAAGAATTACGATTTAAAGTGCAAGGAATCAACTTTTAAGATCTGGACTATGGATTACTTTCAAAGGTCCAGATCAAAATATGACTAGGGACCTAATCGCGAACAATTACATTTTATAGGCCTAATGTGAAAATTGTAAGGAACCCGTGTTTTCTGGCGCCAAAGTGGATTAACCTTCCACGTGTCACAGTTTGATTTAATAGGTTTGTCGCATGCTCACTTCTTTTTTTCGCCCTTAATCTTCATCTCCTCATTTCTTTTTTCTCTCTCGTTATCTCTTCTTCTTTATTTTTCCTCCCGATCTTTCACTCACTTGCTCTCGGTCTCTCTCCCTCTCTCTCTCTCTCTTTCTTTCTGTCGCTCCCTCCTCACGGTTTCTCTCTATGTCTCTTACTATCGTATCTTACTGTCTCTCTTTCGCTATCTCACTTTCTCGCTGTCTATCTCTCTCACACACAATGTATTTTAAACTGAATTCGTCAGACCAAAACTGCTCAAGGTAACTGTCTATAGAAAAAAAAAATTACTTTTCGAATAATCAGATTTCGGAGTCTAGAAAAAAAATTACTTTCCGAATAATCAGATTTCGGAGTCTAACAAATTTTTTTAACAAAAAGTACTTAGTCGTAGAGTTCTCTGGTGTAGTTTTTAGTTTACTGTTTAAAATATCAATTTAGCATGTCAAAGAGAAAACTTCGTTTGCTTAATTTGAATCTCTAGTCAGATACTTAAGTTCTCAATTTAATCATAAAACCCTAATACACACATAAAGTTATAATAAGATTGACATGGTTAAAAAAAATACATAAGTTAACTCAGCGCAGATGATTATGATTAGAATAAAGTGATAGAACTTCTCAATGGAGATCTAATACTCGAATAAAATAACCAATCAGAAACTAAAGTTAAAATGACTAATGGCACTACGAAATTGAGGTACATGAGAAGTCAGTTCAATTGAAAATGAAGAAGTTTAGATAGAAATCGAAACCTTTAGTGAATGAATCCAACATTCTTGTGTGAGAAAATAAGAGGAACAAGTTTTTTAAGATTTGTTCGATTTCCTGTCTTCTTCTTTGTTCATGGATTCTGTTTGCAGAAAGAAAGAAATAGAGCAAGATGTAGGGTTTAGGGAGATCTACGGAGAGAGAGAGAGGAACATCTATAGAGAGAGACATCGAGATATCTAAAGCTAGAGAGTTCTACAAGAAGAGAGCGCAATAAGGAGAGAAACATATATAGTGAGAGTGTGTGGGGTCGGTGGTCCGTAATGGTGGTGGTGGTGGTGAAGGTAACGAGAAGACGAAGATTAGGCGACAAAGTTCAATCAAGTGAATTTTTGGGCCAAAAAATAAATAGTCTCCTCAAGTCAATCTTGATTGACCAAGTCTTTATGCTCCGAAGACTTTTCTTTATTTCCCAAAGGATCCACCTTTTAAATTTATTGAACTAAAAAATTTTTGCGTATATCAAATTATCTTTTTGTGTTTTCCACTTTAATAAGTTTAGAAAGTTTTTTATTTTTATGTTTCCCAGCAACAACCTAATTTTTCTAAGGTCGCGGCTTGAGGGCATAAAGAATAATCTCCAGGGAATAAATTCTCTAGGAAATCCATAGTTTTCTTTACTTTCTCGGGGGAATATTATTTTTTAACCCAAAAATTAACTTGATCAAACATTGCCCCCTAATCTTCATCTCCTCTATCACCATCACCACCACAACTTCCCACTACCACCATTTTGACTACCATTGCCTCCTCTTCTCTATCCTTTCTTCTCCTCTCTCACTTACTGTTATCATCTCTCTCGGTCTCTCCCCCTCTCTCTTTATTGCTCTCCCTATGTCGCTCGATCTCTCACTGTTTCTCTCTCAATCTTTCATTGTTTCTTGATCGATTTCTCATTGTTTTTTTTCTCTCTCACACACAGACACCGTTCCAGCGAAGGATAGTGTTCCCTTCGCCAGAACTAGACCTCGAGGAAGGTTTTTGGCGAAACCCTTCGAGTATTTCGTGGCCACGAAACATTTCGTGGTCACAAAACGTTTTGTGACCCTGACCATAAATGTTTCGTGGCTGCAAAGCATTTCGTGGCCACTAACTTTGTGATCTCCTCAGAGAGATCTATACATACTGCAAAAGAGAGAGAGGACGAGAAAGAGGCTGCAAGAAAGAGAGATAAAGACTGCGAGAGAAAAAAAAAGAAAATTTAATCTACAAAGAGATATGTCTACAACGAGAGAGATGAGAGTGATCTACAATGAAAGAGAGAGAGATATAAAGTGGGAACGACAAAGA
>BEHA01043408.1:34130-67817 GCA_002897215.1 Eschscholzia californica subsp. californica | reverse complement strand
ACCGTTCCGGCGAAGGATAGTGTTCCCTTCGCCAGAACTAGACGTCGAGGAAGGTTTTTGGCGAAATCCTTCGAGTATTTCGTGGCCACGAAACATTTCGTGGTCACAAAACGTTTTGTGACCCTGACCATAAATGTTTCGTGGCTGCAAAGCGTTTCGTGGCCACTAACTTTGTGACCTCCTCAGAGAGATCTATACATACTGCAAAAGAGAGAGAGGACGAGAAAGAGGGTGCAAGAAAGAGAGATACAGACTGCGAGAGAAAAAAAAAATTTAATCTACAAAGAGATATGTCTACAACGAGAGAGATCAGAGTGATCTACAATGAAAGAGAGAGAGAGATATAAAGTGAGAACGACAAAGAGATAGTCAGTGAGAGTTAAAGAGAGAGAGGACGAGAGAGAAGATGAAGATTAGGGGGCAATGTTTGATGAAGTCAATTTTTGGATTAAAAGAAGAATATGTCCTCTATATCAATTTTTATTGACTAATTTTTTATTCCCCGGAGAATTTTCTTTATTCCCCAAAGCCCGGCCTTTTTCGGACAATTTATGAGACAAATGTCATAAAATGAAGCAAAATGCTAATTTAATAGCAGTCTACAAAATTGACTTCTTCAACTACCTCTCACTATAACGTGGGCATGAAAGCTTATCTAAGTGATAAATTAATAGGATTCATTTAATACTAATTGCCCACGAGAAAGTTCCAAAAAGATCAAAACTGAATGAGTTTCTTAAAAAGAAATTGGACTTTCAAAATAATTAAATAAATACGTAAGAGATCAGAAACTACCTATGATCAAAATTGACCATTTATTTCCACTCCCAAACTTAAGCTTATATATAGCTCATATCATTAGTTGAATATCAGCACAATCAAACTCATCATCAATCAATTAGAAAACTCAAGAGTAGACAATTCAAAAAGAAAAACAACACTCAATTAGTCTCGACCATGATGAATGGTTCTTCAGATTATTCATACGATGAATATGATCATCAAAGAATTCATTTTGGGTATGAAAAGCTAAGCAAATACAATAACCATGATGAATTTGATGTTCATCAAAAGTTAAAATCATCATCAGTTAGAAAGAACATGACTTGGTTACCTACAGCTTCTTTATTCCGATCGAAAACCACGACAGCTAACAGGTCAGTCGTCGCACCGGAGGTGCCTATGCCGAGTAGATTGGGGACTACAACCACTACTCGAGTTGCTTTGGAGACGATGCCAACGCCCATAATGAGTAAGAGCTATAGTCAAAGGGTAGCAAAAAAGTTAGCCAAGGCTCACCCATTATTCAGTTTTTCAGGTATGAGTAAAAGTAAGAAAGCCATGGCTAAGCCTGAGTTCTTGAGGTATATACAGTATTTGAAGGAAGGGGGGTCATGGGCTCAAGCTTAATTGATTACTACTACTACTACTAAGATATTACTATTCATGTAATAATACTTTTTCAATTCATTCAAAAATAGTAAAGTTCAATCTCCTTTAAGTATTTGTATCCACTATAGATGATTGGGAAAAATTTACAAAAGATTGTACAATAGATATAGAAAGAGAATAATCTAAAAAAAGAAAAGAGTTATCTACAAGTTAGGGTAGGAGAGGTATACTTAAATTGAATCAATAATAATTTTAGGCATTTTTAGTCACTTCAATTTCCAAAATATAACAGAGAGAACCCAAATTTTTTTCATATCAAATTTAGTTCTCAAAGATGAAATAATACGATGAAGAATAGATGAATCACCACTAGTTAACACAATATCGTCTACGTAAAGCAAAAGATAATATTACCTGCAGAACCAGATAAAATGAAGAGAGAGGTACTGGACCAATTTGAACAAAAGGTATTAAAGCGGTCATACCACGTAATAGGAGCTTGCTTTTCTCCGTAGAGCCTTCTTGAGATGGCATAATACTGGAATATGTCAGTAGTCTAGTGTTCTAGCCGGAATCTCAGATGTCTAACGTCTAACACTAACCACTAACAAGATCGCATGCACAAACGTGTAATGAAATAGTTTAAGCAGAAATCATACTTTATTTCGGTTCTCTCTAACTCAACCAAATTGCTCCTTTTGTCAAAGATCGAGAACGCCAAGCATAGTTTCTGCACTTGAGACACACGAACAATTGACTTGATCGGCAGTATTTTGGTCAACAATAACCGAATTCAAAACCCTATTCATTTTAAGGGTGAAGATCAAAACACCTTCTGTTCAAGGGCGTAACTATGTAAAATTATGGGCCAGGGGGACAAGGCCCTTCCTGACCCTTAATCTTTTCCAGCTACCGGCTTTGTTGTAAAAAAATTTAATTCGGTCCCCCTGGCCCTTAATCTTTGCCAGCTGCTGGCTTTGTAAATTTTTTAAACAAAAGCCTTATAGTTCACTAGCCCCCCCTTAACCCAAGCCCAACAACAACATCAATTCCTACCCACCATCCAATAACCTAATAAATTACCTGAACTTTGAGTCTTCCACTGCTCGCAATACCCACTCTACTTTACCCTAATGTCCATAGTCCCAAATTCAATCTCATATTATTATAATGTTTTAAGTGGCAAAATTCGTTGAATCTTTATGTCTATGTTCTGCTCCCTTTGTATGTCTCTCTCTCTTCTTTGCAATTACATGTTACTGAATAATTTTTAAGTTTTTGTGACTAAACATTAATTTAATGTCAACATATTTTGTTTTTAAGTAGGTATGGCGATTTAAACGGTTAGGAGGAGCATTCGAGTTATTAATGACGATTCAAAAGTGGCATCGAAAAAGTTTAGTTCTTATTTTATTACTATGCTTATTACTCTTACTTTTTACTATCATGTGTAGCCTTCATATGATATTTTAGTAATTTACAGTCTAACATCTCTTTTGCGATCGATCAATTTTTTAAAGAAAAAATGTTGGCGGGGCGGAAGGAGTTTCATCTTTTAGATTAAAGCTCTAAGTATAGATGCACCCCTCTACGAAATCTCCAAGAATTGAAATCAATGAGGTTGAAAAAGGTTCTTTAGAGCATGATCCAAGGTTAAGTCTCCAAATACGGGCATATAATGTTAACCAACAAGATGAAGTTAAAAGAGACTATATTAAACTCGGTCCATACCAACCTCTACTTAGTGATGCTTAAAAGGCCGGGTCGGGCCGGCCCGAGCGTGTCCATGCCGGACCAGTTACCGGGCCGGGCCTAGCCAACCCGGGTTGAAGTGTCCCGGGCCGGGCCTCAACCCGGGTTGGCTACACAAGGGCCCTGCCCGGGACTGGGTATAGACCCAGGCCTAGCCGGGCCGGGTTGAATCTGGGCCAGCCCGGAATTTATATGATTCTTTTTTAAATTTGAAAAACCAAAATTTAAATTAAAAAAAACATAAATCTATAGTTTATTTTGAATATATAAATTAAAAGTTTAGAGACGATTTTCTATAAATAATGACATGATTTATAAATGACTTTTGGAAAGATTTTAGGAATAGTTATTAGTTAATAGGATATGATTTTCATAAATAAGTATAGAAAAGATTTTTAGAAAAAGTTTTTTGAATTGATTTAAGAAATTACTTTGTGGGAATAATTAATAGAGGGTGACTTACATAAATAAATTAATAAGTTTAGGAAAGATTCTATGAAAAGATTTTTCAGAAATGATTTTAGAAATTATATTTTGAAACTAATTAGTAGAGGATGATTTACATAAATAGAAGATGATTTACATAAATAGTTAACAAGTTTAAGAAAGATTTTTGAAAAGATTTCGTGAAAGTGATTTTAGAAATTACGTTTTGGAAATAATACAGAGGATGATTTAAACAGATAAATTAACAAGTTAGGAAAGATTTTTCGATAATATTTTATGAAAATGAATCTTTTAGGAATGATTTTGTTGGATAGATCTTTTCGGAAAGGAATGTTTTCAATTTCTCTATGAAATTTTTAAAAATAAGGCATGAAAAAAAAAGAACAAGTTTTGACCGGCCGGGCCTGGCCCGACGGGCCAAAACCATAGGCCCAGCCCGGACCCGGAATAAAACCCGGGTTAGCCAGGCCCGTTCTCCTTACGGCACAGGCTAGGTCGGGCCGGTCCCGGGCCCAAACCGGGTCGGCCTGGCCTTTATAACATTACTACCTCTACTATGAATCTACATAAAATCTGGACATGCCACTCATCAACGAAGCTTACGATATTTGTAGTTTAAATTCTTTTTTTTATAAGGAACTAGGTTTCCGCCGCGTCCTACGGACGCGAAAGATCCCTCTTGGCTTCGCCGGTAAATCACATTTTATGTGAAGGAAGACATATAAAAAACACTACCAACAAAGATTTGATAGAAAAAATGAGAGATTTCTTTGTTGTTTTCTGTTAATAAAATTTCTTTGTTATTGAGAAAGAGAGGGCATCGTACAGAGAACGAATTTGGAGAGGAAGTGAGAGAATTTCAATTTTAAGTCAAATAGTTAGGCAGTTGAGATAGAAATTAGGAAGATATGGGAGAGTTGGTTAGTTATTTCAACCTCTCCCACGATTTTCTACTCTAAAGTTGGTAGTTTATGCAATCCGTGGGAAAAAAATTACGGAGAGAAATATGTGGGTAGTTATTCTAACCAATTTTGACTGATTTACATAGATACCCTTCTTTTTTAGTGTATTTACATAAAATGATTTTATATCATCCGTCGGATGTGTTCCCAACTAAATCTCTAAAATAAAATGAACGATCAGACTTATCCCCTCGATAACCGACCGAGCTGTTTTAATATAATAGATACTCAAAACAAAAATATGAAAACTTAAAACCTAAAAGCAATCCGTAAAGTCAGGAAGATTTCGAATATAACCGATATTCGATCCATCTCTAACTTTCATATCCATGTCTACTATGATCAATCCTACACCATTTGAAAGATATTTATATCCTTAATATTTTGTTATAAGTTCGCTGAAATCAGATTGAATCTGTGATGCCTCGTGTTCCGAGTCACAGTTTCCGAGGCAGTTTATGAAAGAAATTCGGTCTAATTCTCACACAAACCAGTTTCGGATATAAACTCAAGTCAAAACTCTCATCATGGGTTACAAATCAAGAACAAACGCAACGGAAAATCAAATATAATTTAAACCTTTTGAAAATGTGTTCGGAAAATATGTAATGCAAAATAGTTTCCATAAAGATAAAACTACTTGAATTCATGTATATGAACAATTCACAGAAGAAACTAAATTTCGACAGGGCCCTCCTAATATGTAACATCCACCAAAGGAAATGAGCGTGCTTGTGTCTCAATGTAGGGTAAACCCTTTCTAGAGCCAAGTTTTTACAAGTTTCCACTTTCAGATATTAAACATTTTCTTATGAAGAAAACTCGGGCAAACACCCTCTTTCATTTCGGTGAAAACATTGTAAGTATCAACCACAATTCATAATATAATTCAAACTACACACACCAGTGGTTTAGCAGAATAAATAAACAAACATGGCATTGGGTCAGTCCCCTAATCACTCCAAGGGTCGGAATACCCCCAACTCCCAATCTCCCTCGGACCCCATTCGAGGTAATCTGGAATAGTCGTTACCAAACGGCTGGCCACGCACCGAGTGTAACCCTTGCATAAAAATGCATGAAATTAGACTAAAAATGTCCTATCGGTAATATGCAGTCCACGGAGATGTTCCATCGAATACTTGAATGTATGCAAACCAACCAACCATTTCACATAAACTCTATTTTACATTTCAAAGTCTTCATAAGTTGTCAAATGATATAATGAACCACGTAATATAAATCTAAAACTGAAAAGATTTATTCAAGAGAAATATGGCAAAGTTCGGGTAACCATCCATGTTCAAATTCATTCCCAAAACATATCCAAATATGAAATTCGAGCAGTAAAATAATTCGGCAGCACCCCATCTATACATGGACATCTCAAAATAGCCCATAATATCCTAAATATGTTCCTTGACATAAATTATTCGAAGAAATTGAATAATAACCATCTAAATAGCTCCAAATTATTAGCCCAATGAAAATCTGACCCAACCATATAACATTCCAAATAACTATCATAAAACCATCAAATTTGGACGAACTAGAAAAGTCTAAACTGCTAAATATATAGAGCGAGTCGAATAGGATTACCTAGAAGAACTTTCATTGCATTCCGATCACCGAGTACGAAGAAATTGAGCAAAGAAGTCGAACCATAAAACTTTCCGAGCACCTCACGACCAAAACCCTTTTCATTCTCTCTATCTTTGTTCTCTGGTTTGGTGGGTTCAAAAATGGGATAAAGAAAATAATTTTTGAGTTTATAGCCCAAAAAACGGGTCCTAATAGGAGATATAATCCTCTCTAATCCCATAAAGGGTTTCAAAACCAAAATAATAATATAAATGGATATCTAGTCCATTTGGTCTCATCTAGAGAGAAAACACAAATCCATAGAATACATATTAATTTATAATACCTATACTAACCTTCTTTAAATATAAAATTTGATTTACATTCTAAAATCTAAAATATTTTTTTTCCATTTTTATCTCCACTTTCTCTCTCCAATCAAGTTTAAATTGAAAGTAACCACTATCTTCAATATATTCCATAACTGAAATCTGGTAACTTTCTCTCTCTCTTTCTAAATACGAAATCTTCAATAAACCTCCATTAAACTCACCAGCAACAGTTCAAACCTCCATTGTTTCATCTTCATTACAGCAACAGTAAAAATCTCCATTGTTTATCAGGTTTTCAACTGTTTCTCTCTTTGTTACCATTGATAAGATCTAATATTGCTTTTTAGGTTAAAAAATCATATTCTCTCTTTTACAACATCAGATTTTGATTTTGGTCTTTTTATTTTGTTTAAACATTCAATATCTTGAATGTTTTCTGTTAATTTTCTCACTCTAAATTGTTCATACATGTTTTTGATCTTGATGTTTAATATTTTTTACTGATTCCTACAAATCTAAATCTGATGTTATCATCCGATTATCTTGATGTTTAAGCTTTTTGATTTTCCTCAAATCTGTTTTTTCTGGCCGTACAGTTAATGAAAGAGTTGTGTTTTCCATACGGTATGTCATAACTGAATATACAATATAATTAGTTTACCATACATTTAAAATTTTCATACTTTAAAGTACATTACGCCAATTTCAGCCGTACTACAACTGTATAACAGAATGTAAAATATATGTAATCTGTTAACAGTTATACATACTTTAACAGCATTATTTGAAAAGAATGTTTAATTATTCATAAAGTACGTATAATTGCGTAATTTCTGAAATAGTACATGTAATTTATAGCAAATTACACATATTTGTGTTATATTACAGTGTAAATGTGATACAAACTAAAATACTATTTATCTCCAACATATGTTGAAGTTTATCAAACATTATGGATAAATTATTCATTGTTTAATATCGTTTATGATAAATTATAAATTTTTCTAACTAATGTATATGTTTTTTTCCTTGTAGTAAACCAACACTGATGGAATTTCCTACAAAATCATCACATAAACTATAGAAGTATAAATTACGATGAAGAAGATTGTTTCTATGATCCTGTTTGGACAACAGAGTCCTATGTGAAGACTTACAAGGAACATATAAGCCCTGCCCCTAACTTTGATGAACCACGTACATTTAATGAAGAGTCAAAAACACTACCATGTTTGATTCGCCGTAGACCTGAAAGACCAAAGACAGTAAGGGTCGAGAGCTCGGACAACATTCCAACGGGAGTTTGTTTTTAAGTTACCTAGTCTACTATGTTCTTTTCATTTACAATAAAACACAGATTATTGCTCAATAAAATTTTATTTCAGTCGTACAAAGGTTGTGTTCTTTACTATACAGTATACATAATTTATGATAAATCACATACTTTATAACAAAAAAACGATTTCAGATTTACATTTCCTAACATGTTACCATAAATTATGGTACATAATGGACATGTACGCGTAAAAAACAAGTAATTTATGTCAGAAAATAATCTAAGTATTCAATGGTACATAATGGACATGACATACATACATATGATAAATTACGTTGTATACATGACAAATGATGGTTTCCTCGTCATAAATAACACATAATTTCTGAACTTGTTTCATAATTTGTATTCGATGTGTGTTTATGTATGAGTAAAAACGAAAGTTAAGTGAGAGAAAGTTGATATATATGTTTTGAATATTAACCCCCAAATCACGCTAATTGATCTCAGAAAATATACTCTTTCCAAATCTGAAAGTTAAGTGAGAGAAAGTGATATATAGATTTGGTTTCCAAGGATGAGAGAGAAAATCTGTTTTGGAAAATATTCGTTTTCCAAATCTGTTTTGGAAAATATCCTTGATCCGTTACTTCCTATTAAAACCCCCAAATCACGTCCAAATCTTGCCTTTCCAGATTCTTTCCTCCCCCAAATTAAAAACCCATGAAATATGAAGGTGGGACATTGACAGGACTCTGTTTTAGAAAGTGAGGTTTTTATGTCCATATGGTAAAAGGACTAAAAATCCATTTTTTGGAAAGATTGGATCCTAAACCCTTTTTGAACATTATTTTGGACTATATACCCATGGACTCTAAAGTAAATGGTTTTAAAGTGCGGTTAAAGGATGGGGGCGTGGGGTGTAAAGAGTTTTTTTGGTAGACATGTATCACTTATTAAAGTGGCCATGTTACTTAATTAATTATAAGTCCTTCATTTACATAGACCTCATAAACAAGTCCCTCTATGTTTATATCCAACTAATTTAACCTCCATTAATTTCCATTTGACCCCCAATTTAACCTTTCTTTTACTTCTTCCTCCCACAACCAACCATGAAGAAAGTATAGTCCCTCTTAATTCAATACCAAAGAAAACTGTCGAATACAAAACGATAGGCAAACTTTGTCCGATCTGTACGTGTGACCGATCGAAATTCACGGTTTCTCGAGATCTATCCGATGAATGCTCCAGCTCAACCCAAATAAATATTCCAAACCAAATCCTAAAAAATCATTAATTCTGCTCAGCACTCTAACTCGTCTAATTCTCCGACTCGAAGATCTTGGTGTTACAGAATCATCTTCAAAATCAAGAAAATACCTTAGATGTTTCCTAACAGCGCACTACTCGCTAAAACAGTCATAACTTTCTCGTCCGAGATCCAAATGACTTGTACCTTACAATTTTCCGAAAGCTAACATCTTAAGCTAGGACTTTCATGTTTCAGGAAAGTCTGTCTGAGCAATATATCTAGCTCAGAAACGTACAAACAGTAGAAAATTTTAGTCTCTAAAATCGTCGTTCGATCACAATTAACCTCTCTTATATCATTTAAATTCCAAAATTACCTAATCCCCAACCATATAAATCTTACGATTGCATGAATTATAAAAACCCCCAATTTCATAAACCTCAAATTCTAGAATTCTGAAACAAGTAAATTATATCATCAAAACATAAATAGTTACTTGATTAAGATGTTCTTGATTAGTTTCTTCTATAATATCTTTCCATGCTTCTACTTATTCGAAGTAGTAAGGCTCAATTAAAACCAAAAACATAGAAGAATGTCTAAAGATAGAAAGTATGAATTTCTTAGCAAAGATTCCATAAAATCATGCTAGATCACTTCCTTATACTTTAATTCAACCAAAGCAAGATTTAACTCTTGATTTCCACCCACAATCTCGATTTTCTTTGATTGCAAAATGCCCCCAAATTTGCATTTTTTGCTGATTAAGGCCCTATTTTAACTTAAACCAAACGCCAAATACTCCCTAAACTAACCTTAACAACACGGGACGTTACACCATAACCCAACACAAACACCAGCGATGTCTTGTATTAGGAAATACGTCTTGAATCACAATTTGCATGGTTGCATCTTGGTCCTTTATGATTCCTCCTAAAACTCTATCGCATACGCGAAAGTCATGTCATAAACAACCATGAAAATGTTTTTTTGCATCTTCATTAGACAATAACTAACAACCCAATAGAATGGCCTGCTCATAATGGCTTACTCCAACTAACGGGGCAAAAGGAAGGTGACACTTATTCGTTATATAAGTCGTGTCAAACTTCATAACATCTCGAACTTTTTTATATGTCACTCTACTTCTCTTACTGCCCAAAAACATTATGTAAACGAGACTTACAATATACTTCCACCGGAATAACAAAATCATTGTTATTTTTTTGCATAGCCAAAAATATATTGTTGAATCGTCAAATCTTCTCCTTCTCCAAGAAGTATCCTTCTCTTCTTTTCGATCGAATTTCTTGCATATCTTTCATTAGCGGCTCTTTCTCATGTCCACCGCCTGCCACCACTTGTTACTTAAAGCTACGATATGTCTTACTCCCTACCAAATCACATATTTCAAGTTGTCTAGCTACACATGTGTTATTCTTCCTATTACATCTACAATGACGAACTTTTCCTATACTTAGGTGTTGGGTTACGATGTCACCTAATATTCTTAGTGGAATCTCAGCTGCCATACATCTAACACTAAGTTGGTCAGATCTCATGCAAAAACTAATAATGAACTGGAAGCTTAGAGAATTACCTTAATTCGCTTTTTTCCTTTGACTAATTTGATTGTTTTTACCGAAGATCTAGGATTCCAAAAAGAACACAAACAGAAATATGTCAGACTTTTTGATTCCCAGATGGACATTAATCCCATCTGAAATTTCCCATAGATGTGGCTAACCAGGAGTCCCATTCTTAATGGAACTTGGTTAGGTGGCCCATGCCTTATGTGGCCAGCTTTAGGCATGGTCCAGGCCATGCGTCCGGCCAGACCTTGGCTCGATCACTTGGCTTGGCCATTGTGCTACCTTTGCCCGGCTCCCAGTCGGGCCCTTTGGATACTTCTTTGCAGGATCTAATCTTCGTTTTTTATCTCATTCCCTCTAGCTAGATCTTCTGATCGAGTCAACACTCTTTTGTGTGACTCTTTGTAGGATACAATCGTCGTTAGCCGCGGATCATTCGAATAAGCCGCAGATCGTTTTTGATTTTATAATGCCAAAAACGACATGGCTTGATGATCTTCATCGTTGTCCTACTCGATAAATTGGTCGCATTGCTATCTTGATCGAAGGGCATCTCCTTCATAAGTATATGATTATACTCAAGATCCAAAATTTTACTCTTTTTATTTCTATTATCTTGTAATTTAGCATTAATTCTTGTCTTGCAACCCTTTTTGTTACTTGGTGAGGGATTCCTTGACGTCGATGTACACTTCCCCGCTTAGAACATTATATTGCAACATATCCTGAAATTCCTTGTACTCTTCCCTATGATGTCTTTTTTACTGAATACCCGACTTTTTTGGCGTCACGAATACAATCGTCGTACAACTCTTCAACACTATTAAACTCCATTCCAAACCTAGGTACATCTAGTTATAATCAAACATTGTATTCATTATCATCGGATCATAAAGCTCACAATATCCACTTTCTTAACTTTTTGGAGTCATTTCTCCACACAAGCTCAATGTGTAGTTACTAAAAGTTCAAACACATTATTCAAAGAAGTAAATTCAATTAATTAATGATCAAAAATGGCAAATGCAAGTTAAATAGATAACATGGACCACGATTGTACGGAAAAATAAAGATTGGTTGTGGAACATAGCTTATCCCAATTCATAAATAACGTACCTAATTTGCGTACTAAAATACTAATAAAAACAACTGATAACAAGATGTGCTCAAACAAACAAAAACTAGATATTTTCAAAAACCTAAAACTAGATTTGATTTTTTCAAAATATTATTTTGGACTATTAAGAAAAAAAATAATGGAAAAACTCTCACAAACCTTATCTCAGATTTTCTTCACAAATTGGGGTAAAACTGAACAAAATATGAACATTCAAACCATACGCTAGGTTTTATAAGTAGTAAACCTTATTGTTGGAAAAAACGGAAATTTTTTAACTTCCTTACGTCAAAAATCTTCACAAATTTGGGATGATTTTAGCTTCAAAGTGGATGAATCTTCAAAGAACAAACTTCACCAATTTTTTTTTAGTAAAACCCTTTTGAATCGTTGAAAAAATGATTCTAACCTATCAGTTGAAAAAGAGAGGAAGAATCCGGTAGAGGTAAAGAGAAAGAAAGATGGAAAGTGAGTCAATATCCGTAAGAGGGGAAGAAATACGGGTTGGGGTGCAAGGAAACAACTTTCTAGATCTGGACTACTGATTCCTTTCAAAGGTCCAGATCAGAAGAATGACTACAGGACCTAATCGCGAACAAGTGCATTTTGTGCCTTAATGTGAAAATTATGAGGAACCCATGTTTTCCGACACCAAAGTGGATTGACTTTCCATGTGTCAAAGTTTGATTCAATGCGTTTATCGCATGCTCAAACCTTTAAATTATCGCGGCTTTTTGGCATAAAGAAAAGTCTCTGGGGCATAAAACTTTGGTCGACAAGATTTGACTTAGAGGGCAATCTTCATTTTGGCTCAAAAAAATTGACTTTGTTATTTTTTGCCCCTACTTTCCATCTCCTCATTTCTTTTTTCTCTCTCTTTCTCTCACTCTCTCTCTCTCTCTCTCTCTCTCTCTCTCTCTCTCTCTCTCTCTCGTTGTCACTCTATCTCCCGCACAATCTCTTCCTCCCTCCCAGTGTCTTTTACTATGTCATGCTCTCTCTCACAGTGTCTCTCTCACTCTTTCTCTCTCTATCTCTTGAACTCTTCCCTTCTCTATCTCTCACACACACATAGTATAGTTTAAAATGAACTCATCAAACTAAAACTGCTCAAGGTAACTGTGTATAAAAAAATTACTTTTGAAATAATCAGTTTCACTGTCTGTAGCACCCTGACTTTAGAGTGATACTAGTAATAGTGGGGGCCCATATAGCAAACCTCTTATAAATACCCCTTAACCCTACTTCATTATATTCTTTTCTTTACTTTTCCTTCTTTACTTCTCCAGCCGTGAATTGAAGAAGGAAGCACAACCTAGAGAGAGAAAGTGATTTTTAGAGAGAAGAAGTGTGGGAAAGAGAAGAAGCTTCAAAGGGATTTACTAAAGGATTTGGGTTTCTTCTTCTTGGTGCTACAACTCAAGTAAGTTTCTTCTTCCCTAGGATTTACATAACCCTCTTCAATTTCAAACCTAGTTTGGAACGGTTAGAACTATACTAGCTTTAAACTATCAATGTTTGCTAGGTTATCATCAACTTAGACTCACTTAGTGATACAATAGACACCTATTATAATTATAATCTATTTCCAACAACAATATAGAAACCCCGGACCATTATAGTTATATTAATGGAGTATATACATACCCAGACAACTTACACTATTAAGGTTATACAAATAGAGTATAAATACACCCGTACAACAGCCTAAATGTTAAGAATTACTTGTGTTTATGTTATTGATGTTGACAATTGATGTTTGAGATATATATGATGTAGTATTTTGCATCTGTAGACATACTTATGAAAGTAAACTCATTGTAATAGGTTATAGTGATATGATAACCAATACTTATCATGTTTTGTCTCGTTTGGTTGTATGAGATGATATGTTTGTGAGTTAGAGCATAAATGCTATGAATATTTGTGTGTGATATATTACTTTAGGTTGTTAACCTGGAAAGCATAGGTTAGTCGGAACTAAGGATGGTTGGCTCGACATGTGGGTCGATGCAAACACGAGTTTGTCAATGTGATATTGGACAACCTAGTGGACCAGGGGATTGAGTACTAATATGGATTGACGATTGTAATCCATAAGTAATCGGTGGTTGGCTCGACAGGATGATCGACGCAATCACAAGTTCATTCTTGTAGACCACATACTTCTAGTTTGAGAAGTGATTTACCAAATAGAGGTTGGCTCGCATCTTGCTCATATGTAAAGTGCTCGTGTTGCACTGTGCTCATGTTGCACTGTGCTCATGTTGCACGGATCCCCTTTTTGGGAGGTATCCGTTGTCTATTGAGAGGTTTAAGTCAATGCAAACACAGATGCCAAGTGAAGATATCTCGTAGACCTCAAAATTGGATATACCTCTTTAAAAGGGAAGTTGTATTGTATGAGTCTCCTTTCAACAGTGTAACAGGTTGGCTTTAGTTATGTTGGCTCGATAGTGGTAGAACATTTGCTATGTTATTATTTTCCTTCTGTTCGGTACTTTTTTTGTTATTGAATTGGTCTATTTAGACCTTAGCCCATTGGAAACCTACTAGTTGGTTCTGATCTAACCTACTATTTTTCAGGTGATAAGACGTGGAGCGCCTCAAGTTTGATCGCAATTCGTTATCTCAAAGTTTCTTTCGTAGTTTTTGCTTTCGAGATTAGGTAGTTGTTTGGACTTCTTCCTTAGATTCATAGTATATTCTTTCAGACTCTTTTATCAACTGATGTAATCAGATACTCCAAAGATTATTATTCAACTTATTCTTCGTTAGTTTGGTTTATGATTTCTTTTGAGCTCCATGATATATATTTGTTAGTCATTTATTTGGCTTTCATTATTATTATGTTGTGATTCCGTGGCGGAATGCTCTATATCTTGATTTTCATGGCGGTCGACCTCGAAACTGGGACTTGGTGCGTTACATAGTCTCACAATAAAAATTTACAAAACTACTTAGTCGCAGAGTTCTCCAGTGTAGTTTTAGTTTACTTTTTGAAATATTAATTAAGCATGTCAAAGAGAAAACTTTGTTTGCGTAACTCCAATCAGATACTTAAGTTCTCAAATTCATCCATAAAACCCTCCTAATGCACACATAAAGTTATAATAAGATTGACCTTGTTATAATAAAAAATACATAAGCTAACTCAGAGCATGTGATTATGATAAGAATATAGTAATAAAACCTCTCAATTGAGATCCAATACTTGAATAAAAATATTAAATTTCAGAAACTAAAGTTAAAATGACTAATGGAACTACTAAATAGAGGTACTTGAGAAGTTAGTTCAAATGAAAATGAAGAAGTTTAGATATAAATTGAAACCTTCAGTGAATGAATCCAGCATTCTTGTGTGAGAAAAGAAGACAAACAAGTTTTCTATGATTTTCTCGATTTCCAGCCTTCTTCTTTGCTCGTGGTTTCCGTTTGGAGAGAAAGGAATAGAGCGAGATCTAGGATTTAAGGAGGTCTATGGAGCGAGAGATAGAGATACAACGAGAGATATAAAGAGTAGGAGAGCTAGCTAGAGAAATCTACAGAGAGAGAGAGAGCAACAGAGCAAGAGAGAAATAGGGAATGAAAGAGAAGAAGTGAGAACTAGTGAGATTGTGTGTGGGGCCAGTGGTCGGTAATGGTGGTGGTGGTCGAAAGTTGTGGTGGTGAAGATGACGAGAAGACGAAGATTAGGCGGAAAAGTACAATCAAGTGAATTTTTGGGCTAACAATAAATATTCCGCCTAAGTCAATATTGATTGACTAGTGTTTATACTTCGGGAATGTTTCTTTATTCCAAAAGGATCCACCCTTTAAATTTAGGGAAGTAAAAAAAAATTGCGTATATCAAACTATCTTTTTGTGTTTTCCATTTTAATAAGTACAAAAATTATTTATTTATATGTTTCCCAGCGACATCCTAATTTTTCTAATTCCATGACAACTTGGTTACAAGGCAAATGTCATAAAATGGACTACCTTAACTTTTTATTTAACAAGAATACTAAAAATATAGCGATAAATACGAAAGTGGCTTAAAGTTTCATAAGTCATGCACTTACTTAAGGTCTCTTTATGTAAACTAACAAGCTAGAAACTAAATAAACGAAATGGACAATATCTTCTTTTTTTTATGATCGGTGCGACTTCATCACTCGTAATCACCTGAATCATATCATCAAAACTCAGAAACCTGATATTATTTTTCTTGCTGAAACTAAGAACTTATCGAGTAAGCTTCAGAAGCTTCTCCACCTCAACAAGGACTACGACCTTTTTACTGTTGTTGACTCACTCAAAAAATCAGGTGGGATGACCTTGTATTAGAAGAGACATCTTGGTGTTGAGATTCTTTTCTCCAATACGGACATCATTCACATCAAGTGCTCTCTCCTAGTACGAACTTTAATTTGTTTGATTCAGGTTTCTATGGGCACGCCTATCACAGGCATAAAAAGTTGGGCCCTTGGAAACAACTTGAATCGCTTAGCTACTCTGTCACTCATTCTTGGATTGTAATTGATGATCTCAATAATATCTTCCACCAATCTGAAAAATCTGGAGGCTCAGATGCCCCCTCCCTTCTATTATTGCCAAAATCAGAACGTTATTAATAATTTAAATCTCACTAACCTGTTTGTTGGAATCGGAGTCGATTTTGGCTCACCCTGACTCATCAAACTTAGAAACAAAATGCATCTTTATTTTCGTCTCGTCGAGCTCTTCAACTTAGAGCCAAGAATCACTCGAATCCGATTTCGAATGAATGAGAAATTCAAGTTCAAAGTGTGGACGAAGATTGGTTGAAACGGGGACTAAAACGTCCATTTGGACAAGTTATTTTGGGGGCATTTATGCGAAGTGAGCACGTCCAGATCTGGAGGGCTCACGTTCGACAAGCGGGAATTCTCAAGATCAAACGGTCAGCGTTGAAGTCTTCGGGATTGTGACGGGACGCGGTCTGAAGCGTTGGATCTGATAGATCCAACGACGCGCGTCACTTTCGCGTCAGGCATCTGGTGGGATTTCGTCAGATCTTTCATCTAATGGTCACTGTCTTGATTTGTTGGGAAGAATTCGATTCTAATCCAATGGTTCGCATTTAGCCCGAGGTTTTAAGAGAAATCCAACGGTCCAGATTATAACTGACTCTAATATTCAGTTATTTTCCAATTGAGTCCGTCATTTTGAAGGGATATATCTATTGACCCCAAAAGACACATGTACCTATTTGAATCCTACTTAAACAACCGAACCCCTCTTCATTTATCATCCAATTCATTCTCTTCTTCTCTTCTAAACTAAAATCAGTATTCTGGTGTGTCTAGAAATAATTCTAATTTTAGAAATATTCTAGTATATCTAGAATTCTGAAGAAAGAAGTATTCGATTGAATTCCGTATATTCTTTTCTTCTCTCCTGAAATCAGTATTCTAGTGTCTGGAATATAATTCTGATTTTAAAAATATTCTGGTGTGTCTGGAATTCCTAAGAGAGAAGTATCCGAGTGAAGTTATAATATTCAAGTGTCTAGAAAATCTATTCGCTTCAGTACAAGAGCTAATATTATATACGGAGGTTCATCCGCTTTCAGAATATAGAAGTACCATCTAAAAATTCTAAAAAGATAGTCGTTGTATCCCGAAGGCATACACCCTAACGTTTGCTACTGTTACGAGGGTGTAAAATGTCTTACGGAAGGAGAATTTATTCTTGCCTCGACTCCATTAATTTTTGTCTAACTCGGTTAATCCGAAAGAAGGAATATTGATTGATCATTATTCGTTTATCGTATCTATAACTTAGAGAAAGGAAGTTCCCTACTTCAACCGAGACTCTGTCTTAATCAAGACAAGACTGAAACAAAGTGACATCGAATCATAGCCATAAGAACAACATTGTGCTACTCTGGTAACCCATTCACTTGGACCAATATGCAGTACAATGGCAACCTCATTAAGGAAAGGCTAGATGGAGCCTTAGCTAATTCTGACTGGCTTACCCATTTCCTGACACTATAGTCCTCCATCTCGAAGGCGTCGGATCTGATCACACCCCCATTCTGTTTGACACAACCTCAAGCTCTACTAATCAGCCGAAATCTTTCAAATTCCTCCGCACTTGGGTGACTCATCCTTATTGCCACCAGTTCATTGCCAACAAGTGGCCTCTTTCCACTTCCCAAGCCTATTCGTCCACCATCCAAAAGTGACTTTAACACTTTGGACAAGAACCTTGCCATGCGGAATAAAAACCGTGTTTGGTGATATTGATGCCCAGATAAAGCACACCCCAGCTCTCCTTCAACACCCTAAGAACTAGCAACACTATATTTATCTTTCCAGCAAATTTAAAGATCTCTATCATAAACAGGAAAAGCATTTGGAAAGAAAAATCTAGAAATGACTTTGTCACTCTGAGGTATAAAACACTAAATACTTCCACTTTACGGCTATCTCCCAAAACCGACAAAACTAATTCCTTTCTATCAAGAATGCTCAAGGTGAGTGGACTACGTACTTGGGAGCCCCCTATAGCTCATATCTTCACTGAATATCTCGTCGATATTGCCAACTCTCACCATCCCACTCTGGACACTGATCTTCTGAACCTTTTCACACCTAGCATCTCTGATAGTCAGAATAATGTTTTTATTGTTACCCCTACCAAAGACGAGATCGATATTGCTATCAAAAGTTTGAGAACGAAGGCAGCCCCTGGGCCCGACGGATACACCATTATTTTTTTCCACTCTAACTAGGGTACAGTGGCCCCGGATATTATCCATCCGCACACCAACCGTACTCACTATTGTCTCATTCTCAAATCTAAAACTCCTCTAACGCTGGTTGATTACCATCGGAGTAGCCTCCTCATACACCTACAAAATCATAACTAAAATCATGGCTGATAGACTAAAACCACTCCTCTACCTCATTATTTCTCCCTTTCAAACGGCTTATGTCTCGGGTTGGCAAATTTTTTATAACACCATAACCGGTAAAAAAACTTGTCCATTCATATAATAGAAATAAAGGCGTTAAAAGCTACTTCAGGCCAAAATTAGACACGTCCAAATCCTTTGACCGTGTTGAATGGTCCTTTCTCTCTACCGTCATGTTAAAACTCGGATCTCGACGCACTGGATCAATCTGATCATGACCTGTATCGCGACCTCCTCTATGGTAGTCCTTATTAATGAGCGACAGGGGAAGTCCTTCTCTCCAAGTCGAGGCATTCGTCAAGGTGATCCCCTAGCTCCTTTCTTGTTCACGTTAGTGATGGAAGGTCTTAGTCGTGTGTTGAGCTCTACTCCAGGCGATAATGGGTTCCTTGGGTTCCCCACCAGTGATCCTGATTTGACCATTACTCATCTTCTATTTGCGGATGAATGTATCATTTTTTGTCGTAATTCTTTGGAGAATATTCATAACCTTAAACAGCGCATCAATACCTTCTGCACGTCCGTTGGTCAGATGGTTAACTATGTTAAATCTAATTTCTTCTTCTCCCACACCTCTCATCCCAAATTCAAGAGGATGATTATCAGAAGTCTAAGTTCGTCGGGCTTCCCCCTCAGACAAATATCTGGGAGCCCAGCTTTTCATTGGTGCTAACAAGAGTAAAGTTTTCAACTTTCTGGTTGACCAAATCCAGATTAAATTATCCAGGTGGCAGAACAAGTTTTAGTCCCAAGCTGGTCGCACGGTTGTTGTTTCGACAATAACCTTGGTTATTCCTCGGTACCAGATGCAACGTTTCGCCATTTCCGAAGGTGTTTGCAATCGCATTAAGACTGTGCAACGCTCTTATTGGTAGGGAAAATTCAAAGGTATCTGCACGAGAGCCTTGTCTTCTATCTGTCTTCCTAAAATCCACAGAGGTCGGGGCCTCAGAGACCCATAAACAGACAATCAAGCCCTCTTGGGTAAACTGGTTTGGCGCCTTCAAACAGAACCCAGTGCCCTTTGGGTCAAATTTCTTAAGACGAAGTATTTCCAAGTCTCCTTCTCTGGTCCCAATCAAGCAGACTCACTCTTGGATTTGGAAAACCATACACTACCAGCTAATTAAGATATCTCTTACCTTTCTTTGGGAGGTCCATAACAGTTCTTCCATCAACATTTGGAGTGACAATTGGATACCCAATCACCCTCCCCCTCTCCCCAACATACACCACTCCTCTCTCAGTAAGGTCTCGCAACATATCGATAATAATAACTAGAATGTCAATTTAATTACCAACACCTTTGGACAGGATGTAGGCCGACTCATCACCACTATCCCACTTTTGGAGGAAGGATCGGATATGATGAAATGGTTCGTCACTAATTTTGGTACTTACAAGGTCCTTTCAGTGTACCACCATATTACCAATGAGAATACTAGTAACCCTAGTATGATTGTCGATTTGAACTTCATTTGGACCATTAAAACGATCCCTCGTATCTCTCTATTTATTTGGAAATGTTGTACTAATAGCCTACCTGTGCGTCATATTATTGGCAAATACATTGGTAATGTTACGACTTGTAATTACTGTGGTAAGATTGAAAATATTGACCATGCATTACTTCACGGTAGCTTTGCTAGAAATATATGGTTTTGTTTTCACATTCTTACTTAGAATGTATCATTTTTCTTGCAATGGATAATTTCGTGGAAAGATTCTCATGATCATGTTTGTAGCACTCAGATCTCATTACAGACCACTATTTTATGGCATATTTGGAAAACGAGATGTACTCATTGCTTTCAGCAAATTAAAACTACTCTAACTCATGTAATCAATCAAACTTTAGTTTTTCCTCAAGTGACCAATCTCGTTACCAATGGTAAGTCAAACAAGCTTCAGATTAGATGGCTTCCTCCTACCAATGGTTTGTTAAACTTAATACAAATGGCGCGTTCATTGATATCAAAGAACCACCAGGCGCTAGCACCATCTTTCATAACGATAGTGCGGAATTTCTACATGCCCACACTTTAATCATTGATACAAAACTGCAAAAGAAGGGGAAATTAAAGCCATAGTAAAAGAAATCAATGGCCGATCTTTCACAGAATCGAGTTCCTTCATATTGAAAGTGATAAACAAGCTATAATCAATCATCTAAATGATCCAAGTTATCAAATCCACTGGAAAACCAAGGCGCACGTACTATCGATCAAGAAACTCCTTACTCAATTTCAAGACACGATGTTCACGCATCTACCCCGCCAAGGCAATGTTCTAGCTGGCTCTCTGACTAAATGAGCTAGGACGACTCATATTAATAAGTGAGAGGTTGTTCCCACTATTATTAGACATAAATATTGTAATAACACTTTTGCTTATTAATATTATTTCCTTTGAGAAAAAAAAAAGAAACGGACAATATCATTGACTATTAAAATAAGGCCAGCGCTTTGGGGAAAGCTAAATAGTTTCCGGGGTGTGAAATTTTAAAGGGAATATGTAGAATTTAAAAATTTTCCGGGGAAATAAATTTTAAGGGGAAATAAAAAAAAAAACACTCCACCTCACCCTCTCTCCACCTCACCTCTTTGTCTTCTCCGATTAGGTCGCTGGCCGGAAAATTTTCCGGCCGGCGACCATGAAAAAAAAAAAGTTTTTTCACTCTCTCTCTCTCTCTCTAGAAACTCCGGCGAAGGGGTTTCCCTTCGCCGGAGTTCCGGTCTGTTGAAGAACTAATCGGAGAAGATAAAGAGGTGAGGTGGAGAGAGAGTGAGGTGAGGTGGAGAGAGAGAGAGAACTGAGGTAGAGAAGTATTTTGCTTTCCCCCTAAATAAAATTGTCAAACAAAATTGACAAATTTTTGTCCAAGTCTTCGTACCCCGAAAACTATTTAGCTTTCCCCAATGCGCTCGCCTAAAAAAATCCAAATAGAAGTGGTGAATTTTGAAATGAAACTTGGTGCTTGGGTAAAGTAAGACAGAAACAACTCAACAGATGCAACAGGATATTAAATCCATGATTTTTGGAGAAACAACATGCGGACATATGTAGACCCATCCCTCACCTTACCCCTTTTTAACACGACTTATTTGTCACGTGCAAAATGTGCTCTTCTCCCATTTCCCATTAGGTCAAAATACAGCTAATCATTTTAATGACATGGGAGGATTTCTTTTTTTTTTTTTTTTTTTGTTAAAAACATGGGAGGATTTCTCAGAAACACTACAAAAATGATTTTGTTCAACAGCACATATCATGTGAGAGTGGGAAATACACACTTATGATGCCACCCTTATGGTAGTTGGAAATATTTAGAACATTAATCAGTTTTCTGCTTCAAATATAATTTAGTCTATCGACACGATGAGATGATATATTTCGTATCGAATTATTTTTGTAAATTTAATAAATCAAATAGGTAAATTGCACCATCAATATGTCGACAAATTCGAAAAAGTTGTAAATCTCTCTTTTTAGGTGTAAGTTATGTTTTCATAATCTGTAAGTATGATTTATAAACGTCTAAATGATTTGATCATAAAAGTTTGGGATCTCTGATACACTTCGTAGATCCCATAAGACCAAAGACAAATTTGATATTTTAATCAAGAGGGCCAAAAGACATATTGAACATTTCACAAGGGCCAAAATGGTGATCTAGTCACCTATCCCCATTATTAACCCCAAAATTTCCTGGTCCACTAGCATCAACGTCACGAGCACGAGGGGACAGATATTAGTTAGTGTTAAGGTAATTACCATCTCCCCTTAATTAAACGGCCACTGGTACTTAGAGAGCATATATTGCTCTTTAAAGAGCAACAAATAAATTCAACATTTGCACTTCTTCCCCCAAAGGATTGTGGACGGGAGACTAAAAAAAAATAAAAAATTGAAGGATCAAACTGAAATTAATTATATATTCGTTATATAGTGAACAGATTGTTTTTATGTCAATACTTGTTTGCCCAACTGGTTGATAGTGTTGACGTAAACTCCAAAATAAATTTGTCAGATTTTAGGCTTCTTTTATGTTGTTGGCTCTTAAACCTCTTTCGTTATTAGTTTAACTTAGGTGGTTATCGTGCTTAACATAACTTCAAGATGTATCAATGCCATGAAGCGACTAACGTACATCGTAGTCGATTTTTCAAAAAAAGAAAGATTGTTTTTGTGTCATCCCCAAATCCTGCCACCAATACCAGACCAACACATTTACAACCACCACCATGGCTACCAACAAACACAACACAACCACCTACCACAAACACCATTAGTGGAAGAACATTGATGTAGTTGCATTAGTGGAGGAGTTTGAGAAGTTTCACAAATGAAAGAGTTTGATATTGTAGAATTCAACTATCACTCCTCATTGGACTCATATAACAATATTGTAAGTGAAGACATATTTGTAGAGGTAAGACAACTATTTTATCGTGATTATTCCTAATAAAATATCAAATTTCTAAGTCAAATATTATCTTCATTTTTCTTAATGACCTAATATTTCGAGAAATCCATGCTTTAATGATTAAGGTTTTGGACAGTTTTTTATCCAAATTTACCATGTAGCGAAAAATTGTTTGAAAATTGCTTCCATATTTTTTTCAATTTATACTCTCGCCGAATTTTGATAAAGTTATCGTGCGTTTCACTTTATCTGCCCAAATCTTAGTGGCAATGGAGACAAATGCAGGATAAAATAACACACAACAGTTTAAGCTTTGATTTGTTCCTGTTTTCGACACAGACATGGTAAGGTACAATGAACTCATTTTATGTAATGTTTTCTTAATCTTTGGCAGTATTCGGATTTACGTACTCATTTTTTATGAGGCTGACATTATAGTTTTTTGGATCTGGACAGGAAGTTGTTAATTGGTGCATTGAAGTGGAAGAACGACATATATAAAACTGTTTTGGTCAAATGCCATCACGCACGAAGAGTAAAAATGGTGGAACAGGTTCGTATATTTTGTTATCTTGCGAGAAAAGTGGAGCTATTAAAAGAGAATTAAATAAAAGTTAGTACTACCAAGCCTAATGTGGAGAGTATAAGATTAGGTACTGTGAAATTTTATTGACCTTCTAAAGTGAAAATGAAATGTATCAATTCCGGAGTGTGGGTGATTATTGAATAATTGTCAAAATCATGTTCTTCCTAGAGATATTACGAGAAAACATACGTTGCTCAGTTAAGTTAAGATGACAAAGAGATTGTTGAAAACTTGACAAAAAGTGGGGTTCGACCAAAAGAACCCTTTTTAACCTCAAATAACGCGATAATTGCACAGTTAGAAGAGCGGAGTAAAACTAATCCAAACAGGTAAAACGAGATTTAAGTGAAGGTTGAAATGTCTAGAAACTTTCCTACAATCATTGTAAGTGACTGAAAACTTGCTTCGGTAAGTGCTATAACTGTTGTATTTCTCGAGGCTCACCATCTTCTTCATTTATGGCAACAGTAATGTTCAATCCCATGTAGCGAGCTTGTTTAAAGGGATGACCCTTACCTGTGAGGAGATCATGGCAGACTAACACATTGTTGTTTAAACAGATACACAAAAATCATTTAAAGCGAATATATGTACTCAAAGAGTAATTGGTTTAAACCTAGTGATGGTGTGCTAGTTGTGAATTATTGTATCACTGTTTTGGTCACATCAAATAACAAGAACATTTTACATTTTTGGACAACACAAGGTAAAACAATTTAGTACCATAACAACGAGCAGAGCTGAGGGAGGAGACTACAGACCTAAAGGATTTTTATCTAAATCAAAAAGAAGTTTTGTGACTTGTTAGGAGACAACACACAAAATGTTTGAGTTCGAGTTTTTGATATCACAGACTCATTCCATAAAGACAAAAGAACTAGTATGCACCAGTATAATAGAAAATTGTTCGACAACTACGTAACATCGTTGCTCGCCGAGCTTTGGATCTTATTTTAGAAAAAAATCAAATAATCGAGAATTCGTTAATCAACTAATTTTTTTTATATAGCATTCAGAGTGTACCTACTTTGAAACCACCACCAGCAACATGCACAAATAAAGGTGGGAAACGGGTTGGGATTGGTTACCCGTGGGTACCTCTTCTCGGGTTCGGGCGTTTCGGGTACCTACACTCATGGCCTACATGTCTTAGCAAGCAGGCTCGGACCGGGTAAATTTGTGATTTCTCTACACAAAGTCCGCCATGGGCACTAGCTTGTTAGTTCCTTAACAGGTTGCGGGCGTGCCGGGCATGGGCACACTCACTAAAAAACCCAGAAAAATCAAGTACCCAGAAATCAGATCTAAAACTGTTCATTTATTTTAGAGATCTAGAGTTGTTATTAAGTTCTAAACTAAACAAAATATGTAAAGAAATATCTAGTACTCAGATCAAGAAAAATCATAAAACTAAAAATTAAAAAACTAAAAACAATTTATAAAACAAATAAAATATCTCTAAAACCCTAACTTATAATAGTTGAACTTACAACTTTAATTCATCAAACTGAAAAGATCTCTAAAACCTTAACCCCAAAAAGTTCAAAATTATAACTTATGCACAAGTTTTCTTAACCATTTTTATGGATCATCATCAACTTCTATACATAGATGGAGGGTGAGAGTGACACAAGCTGAAATATCCAGAGAATATACTCATAATTACTAAGAGAGGGAGAGTGAGAGAGAAAAAGAAAGAGGAGTTACAGATCCAAAATGAAACTACAAACAAATTTATCAGGCCTATCGGACACTAGACGATCTCGGTTCGGGCTTTTCCAATAACAATTTACAAAAACTTATAATTTCATTTTCATCCGCGTGAAGCAACCCTTAAACAACAAATATGAATCGAACCAGTAAGTATGAATGAAACTAGTAAGTATCTATGTGTAAATCAAACTAGTAAGGACTAAAGATTTAGAGAAAAACATAACACAAAGTTATACAGACCTTCGTAGTACGATGCTCAATGCAAAAGTTCGGATGGATGGAGAGATTCAGAGAGAGAACGATATAAATAGAGGGAAAAAAACTAAGATGATCAGAGATTCTGTTTTAGATGGAGAAATCAGAGAGAGAATGAAGAGTCTCAAGACTTGAAACCGACAACCGTTCAGGTTAGGAATTTAGGGATGCTTACTTACTTGGACCTTGGAAGAAAATAGAGGAAAAATGAAAAAAATATTACGTAAGGGGTACTTATAAAGAGTTGGGTTTTGGGGTCAGTTTGGTCTTGTATATCTAATGACCATCATAAGCATATAAAATCTGACGGTCTATAACCTCTGAAAATGAGGATGGGTTTATTCGGTCACTAATACTAGTTGGGTACTTGGACAAGTCATATTGGTCGGTCGGTTAGTGGGCGGTCAGTAAACAGAGAATTTTGACCGTGACTAAAGGATATAGTCCTTCGGTCTAAAGGAGATGTCCTTCCGAATGAGTGTCCTTCGACCAAGGAGGCAATGCATACAATTTTTCAGTTAGGATAACGATGACTTTATCCGGAAGATCATCTAGTCCGATCCAATTCGGGGTTGTAATGCTTAGCTAGAAGCCGCTTACGATCGTCGGATCACTTCGATAATCCACGACTAACATAGACCGGATCTTACAACGGGTTACACTAAAGAGTGGTAGCTTGATCGGAGAGAGTTGACTCATGGGAGCTTGCCTATAGATGGATATGATCCAGTCTGATAGTGCCAAAAAGATCGAAAGAATCGGGCTCGAAAGAGAAGTCCGAAAAGGTGGAAAACCCACTTATGGAGTGTCCAGATCAAACCTAGTGTGTGGAGTGGTCCGACCAGGCCAAGCCCATCAATGGGCTTAAGTGGCCGGCCACACACCATATTAAGGGGAAACCCTAATTTCCCTTAAAAGGGTATTAAGGGAAATCGAGTGTTTATCTTTTCTGAGACTCTTATTGAAACCTAATTTGAGTGAGACTCCTATTAGGGTTTCTCTATATAAGGGTCATTAGTGTTCAAAAAAAGGGTTAGATTTTTCTTAGGAGAAAACATCATCTCTCTCACAATATACAGCTAAGTGGAGAGAGAGGGTTTTAGAGAAAAAACTCTCAATCTATCTATAGAGTCAAAAAAAGAATGGTTCTTCTTCTCAACCTTCAATGGAGTTCTAACGAACAACAAAGAAGGGAGATTAAGTCACTTACTCGGGTGTCTCAAGTAGAGGAACTACATATGAAGCTCTCATCTTCGGGATAAAAGAGTTGGAATCTAATTCGAGGAAAGCGAATCCAGGTATTATCTTTATATTTCTAGTTCATTATTAGTTCGTGCATATGATCCTGGATAACTAGTGTTAATCTATGATGATTGAGACTCCGCTTACAACATTAGTTAGATGATATGTAGTCTTAGAGACGTACAAAACCCTACAGTGACCGTCCCTCAATTCTTTCGGCTCAGTCGACATAGCTTTCTTCTACGTCCTTTTCCCAGCACTAGAATATCATAACAAACACCTTTTGAAGGAGTGCCAATTTTATAAAAAGACAGTCATGCTTCTAAGTACTTCACAAATTTGGTAAGAACTACAATTTATCTATAAATATAAAATATGGATGTCTAAAATATCCTACTCGACATCATTAAGACGTGATAAGCACGATAACCACCTAAGTTAAATCAATAATTAAAGAGGCCTAAAACTCGACAACAAATAGCCTACAACCCGACAACATCTAGTTTATTTAGTGCCTAAATTATATGAGATAAATCTTGGTGATAAATCTTGGGGAGCTATATTACAAAATCAGTTTTTTTATATTTTAGTTCCCAATGCCAAATTGGTATTGGGAGCTATTTTTTTGGATTTAAATCAAATAGTGAGATATGGAGGAATTAGAAAAAACAAGTACACAATTTAAAACATTTAATGGTAACTTTTTTTGTCATCTCCTTCCTTAAACCCTAAATATTCTAACAACATTACCTCTCTTTTCTTCTCCACAATCAAATAATATAACGACCATCACCACTAAATAACTAGTTTATTTATTCTTATTTTCTTCTTCTATTGGAAACTTACATTATTATGTCTCAAAATATTTCTAATGTTGTTTAAATGGAGGAAAAGAATTAGTGTTCAAGCGAACCAACAAATACGAACTCGATCAAACAGTGATAACTTTCAATCGAATCAATGAATCAAAAAATTCTCGGTAAAAATAGTTCGGAGATGTTATAGTTAGTGAAGGGAAGGGAGTGGAAGAGGAGAAGTCGGAGGGAAGATTGGGAGAAGCTGAAATCGAAAGAGAGAACCAAGTGAAGAATTTTTTTTTTATTATTATATTTAATTTGAGCCTTATTACATTTTGGTCTTTCAAATCATATGAATTACACATTTGAAATCTATAACATATAAGGTCTTTAAAATAATAATCTAAAGTTTTATCTCCATATACTAATGTTTATCTCTGTGTAGCTCCTTAACAACAATCTTCAACTCCCCTTACCAAACCCGGACCCCTTCAGCTAGGCAATTAAAGGCACACGACGAGAGAGAGAGACAGAAGAGAGAGAGAGAGAGAGAGAGAGAGAGAGAGAGAGAGAGAGAGAGAGAGAGAGAGAGGAGAGGGGTGGACACGACGCACTAAGATGTGAATGTGATGGCCGCACCGCGAATAAAAACAAAGTCGAATCTCTCTTTTACATCTCCTCCTTGAATCTTAAAAGGAATCCATCCACCCCCTCACCTCACCTTACTAGGGTTTCCTCTCTCTCTCTCTATGATCTTCATTTTACAGAGCTGTAACTTGTACCCATCATTTTCACAGGTCCCAATTTCTTTATGACAATTGTTCTTCATTTAGGTCTTCAGAGGTATTTGATTCCAACTATAGAGGAGGTTCTGACTCTAACATTCAGCTTCCTCTGCTAATCTTTAACGCTTCCTCTATTCTAGGGTTTCTGATTTGGATCGTAAATAGGGAAGGGTCCTTTTTTTTCTTTTCTTTTTTCTGAAAAACTTTGATGCTTGAGAATCCATGCCGACGTTTACTGCAATTTCTTTAGATAGTTTATTAGATCGACCATCTCCAAAATCTTCGGGGAAAGTGAAACCCCCTATTGCTCCCAAACTGGAGAAGAAAAAACCTAATATAGATAAGGAAAATCAAAACTATCGGCAAAAATTGGTTTCACCACTTTTGTATACTACTCCTGCATCAACCCCACTTCCTGATTCTTCTTCATCAGCATCATCTTATCCTCCTTCTCCTTATGTTGTTAATCACAAAAGAAGAGGTCCTCGTCTCCTCAAGAGCATTTCTCATGATGAAATCTCATTACAACAATCATCCAAAAATGATGAAGGAAAGATTGATAACAATGGGGAGACTTTAAATTCCTCAATTAAAGATGAATCTTTGAATTCTGGCCCAGTCTCAATTCCTATTTCAGAAGTGGGTAGTACTAAAAATGGTTTTTGTGATGACAACAAGGTTGGAAAAAGTTCTAATTTGGATGATAATGATGAGATTAGCAAGATTGATGATATATTCAATCCTGTTCCAAGTGAATCTGAGAGAGAATTCGAGTTCGATGACTTGTTTGATCCTCAAGAAACCAAGAACCTTGCTAGCAACTCAGAGGTGGAGGATAGCGGCGCGGAATCGTCTTTGAAGATGGGTACACCTAATGGAGAATTTTATGATGCTTATGAAGGTAATATTCTGAGTAGTATTCTACTGATCATTTATCTTTGTTCACTACTAATTTATTTCATGCCTTATGTGAAAATTCTTATGTGTCTCCAATTGGTGTTAATATGTTGACTAAACATCTAACCTAGATTTAGTCCATCTAGTTATTCAGTAACATATTGAATTCTATCATCGAAATCTGTTGACGTTATCTCTGCTTTAGCGAGGTATTATCCTTGGTTATGCTAGTAATTCTTTGTATTCTTTATAGAAACAAAACAAACATATGATTCCCAAAATGTAAACTTAATTGGGCTCTTTTTAACAAGTTGGAGCAGAGGTTAACTCGTACTGTTCTCTGTATCCGAGCCATATATTTGATAATTTCATTATTAAAGAAACGTTTTTCTACTAAAATGTAGATGGAGTATGTCGATCTAGTTTATGATACTGTTTACCTTGTCCGATGTGGATATAGGGGATAAATCATGCTCGAGCAACCCCAATTACTGAAAAATCAAACTCCATAGCTGGTTTATGTTTATTCTTACTTGGATGAATCTCTGATATATTTGTTCTCAATCGAGCATACTTCTAATGGTTTTTTACTCGTTCGAGTATTACAATATTTACATAATTGAGTATTTGACTTCAGTTATTTTATTAACTCTATCAAGTGTTTCTCGGACATCCCGTGTTTTTTGTTAAGCAATATATAGTATTTATAGTAGATTTTTTATAGTACGAGCTACGAGGTTATAAATAGATACCCTCCTCCATTATTATATGGGTTTTATATCCTATTTCTTTAGGTTGAGTCTACTTACTTTCAAAGTCTTTTTATCCTTCCTAATAACATTGCCCGCTATCTATTGCGTAGTCAAAATATCTTACTGGAATTGTATCATACTTCTTATAGAACTCTCTTGTGATGGCGGCACACCATCTGCTATTCAAGATGTTGAAACTGAACAACGTCAGATAAGACTGAATTTGTTAGCGGAGATAGAGAAAAGGAAGCAAGCAGAGGAATCCCTCAACAAAATGCAAAAGCATTGGCAGAATCTCCATCAACACTTATCTGTCATAGGATTGAAGCTCCCTGAGTTTACATCCGTAGTAGCGGAAGATGGAGACTTAAGTTGTGATCCTGCGGAAGATCTTTGCCAACAAATACATATTTCACAGATTGTATCAAATATAGTAGCCACAGAGTTTACTAAATCGGAGGCCAAGATGGAGATGGAGTCTCAAATTGAGTCAAAGAACTTTGAGATTTCTCGGTTATTGGATCGAATTCATTACTATGAAATTGTAAACCAGGAGATGTTTCAAAGGAATCAAGAAACTATTGGTGAGATTTCTTGCTCTTTTATTCCTTTTCCTCTTGGTTAATCATTCTATTCATGAAACTTGCTCATCTGTTAGACTATTTTACTCAAATTTTGACGATCATGTCGTAATATTTCTCAAATGATCCGGGAAACTACTTATACTCATCATAATCTTAACAAGCGAAGTATACTATTAAATATTATCTTACTTCGGAGATTGCTTAATAAGCTTATACTCCTTAGGGGTTCCTGTTTTTCTATTAGGCAACCAAAACTGTAAGTCTCCCAAGGGACGAACTCATGAACCACCCAAAACTTGTTTCATGTTTTCATGGCATATGGTCTCATGTAGATTGATTAAGAAAACTTGCATTACCCTATTTCCCTAAATATGTCTTCGTGGATTCTTTATTTGGCTGCATGCATTCAAATATACTTGTATGCGAGTCAGCATACGTGTGGACACCAAGGTAGGGTTTGTTATTTTAAGTATATCTGAATCTGAATCTTGGTCAATGTTATGTGAATTTTACATATTTAAACAGGTATTAGTGGATGTATTTTGTTGCTTTAGAAATGTCAGATCTTAAAATATGTTTCCTTGTCAAATGCAAAACATTTTATTATCCAAAACTTGTGCAATTTAGATTCTGAATTTGGAAAATAATCACCAAAGATAAAAAGTTTTAATTGTTTCATTTCTTTATGGGACCAAATTTCTTGCTATTTATATAGTTTGTTTGTTTACACAGAGATGGAACGACGTCTTAGGCAAAGAAGAAAACAGAAACAGAAATGGATTTGGAGTTCAATTGGTGTTGCAATTAGTCTTGGAACTGCAGCTTTAGTATGGTCTTATAACTCCACTTCTAACGAATCATCATCAACCATTGTTTCTGATGCTCCTGAAAGTAGTTCTGATGGCAGAACCGAACCATGATCCCCCAACAACAGAAAAGAAAAAAGATACTACAGACTAGAATAAGGTCAGCGATACCCCTTGAAAAAACACTCATGCTTTGATCAATCAATACATTTCTTTGCTACAAAGATCTTTGTATAGTAATAATAAAGTTGTATAAACCTCAAAGTTTAGCCATCTTTACTGGCAAATAGCAAAAGCTTAAGCATTTGCGATAGTCTTACTGACAGGTTTTGTTTAATATATCTGCTCGTGTTGGTATAATGGTTCTGCTCGCCTCGGGCTAGTTACTGCTTTCCCTGGGCCCTTGTATGAGATAAGTTGGTTACTTTTTGTAGTCTTATTTGGATAGCAGAGTCTTTATGCTAAACGAAGTCGTAGATAGACATAGATGAAGTTGATGTTCATTGGATAAGATTGTGTTTGTTTTTTAATGGTCTAATTTGGAACCTGAATACACTTGTTTTGCATGAATTCTTACATACATTCATCTCTATAACCTCTGGACTACCATATTTGATTCCTAAACTTGGCGGCCGGGCCGAGCATAGTCAGGAAAAGAGTATTTTTTGGGTCCTGACTTCGCCCGTGTCCTGAGTTTGCCCGTTCAACTCTATCCAAATTGTGTTCGTTCATCCTGGAGAGTTAATTTAAATCTATCCAAATTGTGTTCGTTCATCCTGGAGAGTTAATTTTGCACGGGTCTATCAATGGATAGTCAAGTATCCATATCCAATCTACACATCCAAAATATCCGAAAATTCAGATATTGTATATTTTATTGTATATTTTATTAGGTACCGGATACGGATACTGTGCTACCCATATTTGAATATATTTATTATATACTTTTTAATCTATTTAGGTCGATGTTTTGGGAAAATAAGAAAATTTTCGTGAGAAGAAAATTTTGGGTGGAAATCAATTTTTTTTGTTTCCCTCAAACACTACTCAGTTTTAACATTTTTATTTTCTTCTTCATTCATTTTCTTTTCCACCACCATCAACTCAGGCGATCTCTACCATGTTTCTGCAACCTCCACCATTAATGCCGGCAAACTTCTCCACCAAGCCGTTCGTCTCTCTCTCTCTCTCTCTAGCGAAGGGGAGAGCCCCTTTGCTAACTCCGGCTGGCAACATTCTTCAGACGAATTGAAGGGTGTGTTTGGATAATAGATTTTGAGATTTCCACCTTCTCGTTTTCTCAAAACACCGACATATTAGATACATAATTATTAAATTCATATAACATCTATTAGATAGGCATGAGAATTATGTTTCAATTTAAATGGCCAAAATTTCATCACAAGGGTATAAAACTTAAACATATGTATTTTGTGGAAAATGGAAACTTTAGACTGGGTTTAAAGGATTAGATAGTTTCCAGATTTGCCAAAAGACTCAGACGCAGATGGCAAATGTGCCGTCAATTCAATTTTGGATAGCTCTATGGATATTCGAAATGTGCTATCCATGCAGATGACAAGGCTTCCCATACTGAACTAGGCAGCATAGGATGCATCCCCAATTTTACATGTTTGAAATGTCTGGGAACTGCTAGGCTATAATTCGATTGCTATATTGTTCACTTCGAATACTCGCCAAATTTACGCCCGAAACGTTAGTCTGCCTATCTTTTCCCAATACCCATTAGGCCACTATAGAGTTTTAGCCACTCCATGCAAGAAGCATCTACGAGAAACTGAAAATCACGAGCTACCTGTAAACTTTTGATAATCTTCTTGAGTTGAATGGGATTTCATATATTATTAGAAACTATTGTACTGTTAACCTATTATAATTGTAGATGATAAATGTAGGTAGAAATTAAACATCAAAAAATACTTGATGTAATAACCGATGTTTTATTATCTGGTGTATACATACTTATATCCTTTTCAAACTTGTACTTCCCCATAGGCCAAGAAGGTATTTAAAGATAAGGAGCTACGGGGTTGGTTATAGGGTGGACTACTGGATTAATTATATTTCCTTTAGGTCAACAGTTGGTAGTCCAAGTGGTTCCAAGGTGTTGACATAAACTCCAGAAATTCCTGGAGGTCCCAGGTTCGAATCCTATAGAAGGTGGAATTTTT
>BEHA01043408.1:2877-15485 GCA_002897215.1 Eschscholzia californica subsp. californica | reverse complement strand
TTTTTTTTTAAAAAAAAAATGAAGTCGACTACGATCTACGTTAATCATTAAATTTGACATTGATACATATAAGTTCAATAACTGAGCACTCAAAGTGAAACAAGCCCGGGCCTGTAGCCCAACAAGACAATGGCCTAAAGTCCAACTACATTATTTATACCCTAATAATCCCAAATCAAATAACCAAAGATTCCACCTTCTCTGGGATTCGAACCTGGGAGCTCCAGGGCTCCTGGAGTTTATGTCAACACCTTGGAACCACTTGGGCTACCAACTGTTGACTCATATCTTCCTCTCTTTCGTGATGTCGTGAAAACTTCCCACTTGGGTAGCATCAAAAGAGCTCGTTTGGGGAAATTAATAAAGTTTTGGAGATACAGAGTTTTGGATAAAAAAAAATAATTTATTTTGTAGTTTTTTATTTCCTCCAAACAGTACTCAATTTAATATTTTTCTCATTTTATTCTTCCTCCATCTTCACTCCTCACTTCTACCGTTACTTCCGGCGACACTTTCACCATTATCGTTGACGACACCTCCAACACTAACTGCGGTCGTCGTCTCTTTCTCTCTTCACCCCTCTTTCTTTTTTCTCTCTCTCTCTCCCTTTTTTTCTTCTTTGTTCTGTGTTCCTGAGAAGGGAGGTCCCCTTCACCAAAACCCTCATCTGATTTTCCAGAAGTAACTTCGTCTAGAAGGAAAAGACTGTTTCGCCTGGATCTGGAGTTCTGATTTGGGTGAGGCTCGTCTAGATCTAGACTCTAGATCCAGACGAAGGTTTTCGTCGAATAGACCATTCCCTTCGCCAGAACTTAGAGAGAGAAAGGAAAGGATGGAGAAAAGGGAGAAAAAAGAGAGAGAGTGAGAGAAAGATGAGAGAGAAAAGGTGAGAAGACAGAGAAGTCGCTGGCCATCACCAGCCGGCGTTTTGAAAGGTGTGTTTGGTAAATATTTTTTGGGTTTTTCACTTTGTACCGTAGAAACTTTTTTTGTTTATCCAAAACATTAACCTTAAAAAATACTTGACCGTATTAGGTTTGGATCTCTAAACCTGAAATTACAACCATGTCCCATAGCAAAGAAAAATCAATTATATAAAGGTTAAGAGATACTAATTAGTAGTAATTAATGTATAAAATTGGCATAATCATGTCTTAGTTCTCTAATTCCATTCTTCTTAAATCTCTTTACACGCACGATAAATGTCATTAAGAATATTTTCCCCAAGAAAAAGATTGAAGGACAAAAGCTTCTCTTTAGAGGAGTCATCACCACACCCCACACTAGAAGTTGAAATGATTATGTTTCCAAAATGGGTTTCTTTAGAATTTTCAATCTACTTGAAAAAAATAATCCAACACCCACTAAATCTCTCTCTCTCTCTCTCTCTCAGTCTTGCCTTGCTTTGCCTTGGCATGCCAGCTTTGGTGGATAAGTTAAAGAATAAAACTCAAAACATCACTTGATAAAAAAGAAAAAATAGAATAGAATATTGCTTACACGTAGAGGAATAAAAGCCAAAGTTTAGAAATTATTAGAGCCAAATGGAGGAGCAAAGTTAGAACAATCAAATCATGATATTACAGGAGAGGAACCCAACCCATTCCATTTGATCATGAAGCCGAATCTTAAACGCAATTTGCTTATAATTCATGCCAAGTGGAAGTGGTTGGTTATATACTTTGACTTTTGTAGAGTAGAGAGTTAATGCCTTTTGTGTTACCCATAATTATCTAGCTAACTATACTAAAGCCAAGTTATGGAAGGGGAGGAAATGACCTAACTTCCTCCGGTTATGGAAACCCACTTGGCTAATTGACTAACTGCAATTCAACTTTCACTATTAGATAAAGATAATTCGTGCTTTCCCAGAATATTCTTGTCTCAGAGATAAAATCAAGACAAAGAGATAAAATCAAGACAAATCTTCAAGAAGCCTATTTACTCGCCCAAGTAGCATTTTATATTGGTTGGCCCTCCTATTTTACTAGGATCACTGGATTGGAGTGATAGGTTCTTAAAATATGAAGAATATAAGATAATCGGACATTAGACTAACTTATTTTCTTTTGTATTTTCTTTAAGAGGGGTAGCGAATTAAAATATTGCATTTAAGGACTCTCTGAGTAAAATCAATACTTCACTCTTTAAAAGTTTGACTTTTCATTTATGCAAGTTTTTTATAAGCAATAATGTTACATACATATATATATATATATATATATATATATATATATATATATATATATATATAGACGAGAGTATAATCCGTGCTCCACCGGCACAGACAGTTCTATCAAATGCGTTAAGTGATGAGGTGCATTAAGTCAAGTGCGTATGCGAAATTAGATTTAAATTATAATAGGTCAACCAAAATCTTTGATTTCAGGGTAGTTATCTCTTAACTTCGAAGTAGAAAAAAATCATCTCGGAGTAATATAAAAAAAGAGTAACATCACTAAACAGTAACATAGCAAAACAACATTAAGTTAAAGAGTAACGTCAGTAAACAATAACACACATGTCGATTTCTCTTTAAAATTGACACTATTTGGTTGATTCAAACTTAATTCCAATCTTCATACAGTTTAATCAGCTTGGTCGTCCAAAATCTTCATCTAAACTTCCTGTTAGTCGATCAAACCTATAAATTAAAATAGGTTCAGTCAGACAACACTTGGACATTTACAGGTAATAACGGTAAGCAATTTTTGTTATTAACTACAAAGATAAGCTACAATGATGCTTATAGCAGTAATGAAAAACTGAAAAGATCTATGTCAGACTAAAGATGATCTTGAATAGTAATCATAATAAAATTCAATCAATAAACATTGAGCTGAGAGAGATTATATAATAGTATAAGCCATCAAGGAAAGCAGAAGTTAACCGAAAAAAGGGGAATGAGGAAAAATAAGGAAAAGATGAATTTACCATAAAATAGTTTCTGAATGAAGGCGCAGTGTTGTCGGAATTGGAAACTGAACCGAATGTTAAGGAATTTTAAAGTCCTACAAACAAAAGAAACAAAAAATGGATTAGAAGAAATATAAAGTTAAAGAATTTTAAAAATGTAGAAAGTGTGAAATGAAGATAAACCTTTAGCTTCACCGTTAGAAGAAGGGAGAAAGAGATTGAAGAAGAGAGAGATTCAGTAAAAAGTTTACCAATCAAAGAAACAGTTTACTCCTGGAAAAAGTATTATGAGCATCTTCAACTACGATGTCAAAACTGAATAAATTATAGAAAATAGAAACAGTTAAAAGATAATAACAAACGAGATACAACGAAGGACAAGAGACTCACTTTCATGCATACATACAAAATTATATAGATGATAACAAAAGAAACAATTTCACATCAAGATTACCCTTCACAACAAAAGAAGTAGAGTTATAACTCCGTTTGAAACCAAATTGATTACCTAGAAAGCAAACCTAACTTAAAAATTGTAGACACAAAATATTTAGAATCTGGGACACAAAAATACTCTTCAGAAGTCTTAAACACTATTCTCTATAATGAAACTAAATAATATAAAATTCAGTCAGACATTTCTTCGAACACCCTTAAACACATTTTAAAGGACACCAAGAAGAAAAGTAAACCCAAAGAGAAGGGAGTCAGACATCTTTTTTTTCTATTGAGGAGGCTCTATAGTGTGTTTCCATTACATTTAATCTATATGAATCACGAAGATAAAACTACAGTTTTTAATAGAAGAAAACTAAACTAAGATAGACCCCTCTTATTGCCGTGGCATTTAATCGGACAAAAGTTATCCTATATATTGTTTTCATTGCATTTAATCTATAGCTATTACGAACATAAAACAATAGTGAGCAAACCCTAATTCGACTTCAATTCAGTTTCATCAAACAGAAGCTATTAAAGTAGAAGATAAAATTATTAATGTAATAGATAAAATAATTTAGTAACACAATTAATCTATAGGTAGTAATGACTGAGTCAAATTATGACTCGAAGACCAACCGACATGAATGTTAAAATTTTAGATAAAGAAATCAAAGAGAAACTCTGACCTTGGTTGAAGCGTGAAGCAAATTGCCAACTATCATAAACGAAGAAATTCAATTCATTTTTTTGTTTAGGAGAAGAATGAAGACCTAATAGCAAAAGTTAAATGAATAATCCATGTATTAAATGAATAGCTCTAATTTCCAAGTAAACATAATAGCAAAAATTAACAAAAACATATATAACTACCCTCTCCATCTCTCTCTTCTCCATTTTATTTGTATATTTGAAAGCATCCTAACTTGGTGACATAGCCACTCTAATACACATATTTTCAAATCATGAAAAGAAACAGAGAAGATGAGTATAAATTTAAAGTACAAACCAAAGCGACCATAGAGGAAGATTGACACATTAACAATACCTAATAGTCTAAAATACTTACAAAGTGAACATAGGGGAAGATAGATGCGTTAACGTCTTAACAGTTACACCCATCTTCGTGAGCTATGAACTACACTATCTGAGTTTAAAATAACAACATTGTGAAATGACTCAATAACAAAGTGCAAAGAAGATGTGTATTCATATCCTAAAGATTTCAAACTATTCGATATATATTAAAGTTTCACAAAAAATTCCTCAAACAACAGATTTGAAGAAAAAATTGAATGGATAACAATTTTTTGTTGCTTTAGTAGAAACTAAAACCACCAAATTCTGTAAAATCATTAAATTCCCATCAGATTTCTTCTCTTCACTACATTTTCTAATCATATATTTCTAACACACCAAAAGAACTAAATTCTGGAAAATCTAGAACATCAAACAAAAATGCTTAACCTCTAACTTACATTTGCACCAAGAGAAAAAACAGTGGTTCAGTTTTGAAGCGCTAAATGGAATTGTTAGAAAAGTAGTTGTTCAATTTTGATCTTAATTTGGCTGAAGTAAATCTACTAACGAACTCAAATTCGATGAGTTTTTGTGCTCAGGCAGACCCTTCAAAACTTTAAGCTTTTAGGCAGCTTCCACAAACAACTTATCAATTGGGAGAAACATACTATCAACAACTTGGATTGGTTCATTTCATAATGCTTCTCCGAGAGAAAAGATAGAGCTTCCCTGAATAGGCTTAGGTGTTTCAAGTGCCTTATTTCTTAACACATCAGGTGTAAAACATTCGATCATACCTAAGCTCGATTTGGTGAGGTGAGTTTGTTGCATTTTCTCAAGTTTGCAAAAGACTCGGCTAGATTATTTCATACTAATATTAAACTAAGAAAGTCGAAAGTTGGGTTTCTTTGAACACTTACATCAAGCTCTTCTGAACGACCAATATCTGCTTCTCTAATTTTGGTACTAATCCTTGAGTCCAATTTTCACAATAGTTCTCGATAGGAGAAGCAATTCCACATCCTGGATTTTAAAATAAGAATAGTCGCAAAGACAAATCAATGTTTCCAAATACAAACTGCAATGAAGTGAATATATATTTCAAGAAAAAAAACTAATCTAGGAAATTTGAGTCATACATTTCTTCACCTTGAGTGCAAGAAGGCCACATAACCAATCATACTCAAAAGCCAAAACTAAGTATTCATACTTTCGAATACATAAAATCGAGAGACAAAGACTCACCCTCTGGAAAAACCTCATAACATCATACTTTCAACAATACAAATCATTAATCCAAAATCATTACTCCCAGCATCTCACCCTCTGCAAGGTCATAACATCAGACTATTGTTGGATTATGGTGTCTCCTAGTATTCTAAGCAGAATCTCAGACATCTAATGTCTAACACTAGTATTTCTGGGATCTCATGCATAAACTAATAATGTAACTAAGTTAATTTAGAGATTACCTTAATTGCTAAATATCTCACGAACTATTCTGGTTGAATAAGAAGACCAAGAGCTCCAATTGTAGTTCCTCTACTTGAGACACCCGAGTAATCAACTTGATCTCCCACCTTTGAGTTAGATAGAACTTTATTATTGCTAGACGAAGTATTAGACTAGATAGATAGTTAGGACTAATTCTCTCTTTCTTTCTCTACTTGATGTTGTAGAGTTAGAAATCTCTTTGAGAATTCTCCACACCTTATTCTACTCTATTGAGGACGTTATATAAAATCCCTAAGTTAGAGTCCAACCCTAATTAGGTTTCCTAAAAACCAAAATAGAAGCAGAATAAAGATTTCTTAAAAAATATAAACCTTTTTCTCTTTCTCCCTACTCTGGACGGCCAGACTAAGTCCTAATAGGGCATATCTGACCGACCCTATTAGTGTGGTCGGCCAAGCATGGCTGGCCCTACTAATGGGCCTTAAATTCCCTTTAAGTACCTGACCCAAATACCCCTTTATTCTGGCTTTTCTACTATCTTTGTCTTGATTTTTTTAGGACTTTTGGACACATTTATGGGTCTAATCCATGTTTATCTGTCTCATCTCTCTAGTCATATCTTTCGATCAAGTCGACACTCTTTGGTGTAACTCGATGTAGGATCCGGACGAAGTTAGTCGCGAATCGCCTCGTGATTCGACAATCGTAGTTGGTTTCTAGCTAACTACGATCCCTAAATCATCTAGACTTAATGATCTTCTTCATCAATTGTCGTATCTGACAAATTGCTCGCGTTGCATCTTTGGTCGAAGAACATCTTCTTCAACTGCTTCTTCCTCCATAAGTCGGAAACGTATTTGTAAGCCCTTGAAATTCCAACCACAAACCATTTCTATTAACGATGGAGTTCCTCCATTAAACCTAAAAGAAGCTTTTCTTTTGATAGTCAGATTTATATATCATGTTAGAAAAATATATCACGTTAGAAAAACAAATTACTTTCATTCCAGAACAACTAAAAACCCAAATCAAGTTACTGAACTTACTAATCAAACTAAGAATGAGCTATTGAACCCTAATTCGAGAACAACTAAAAACCAAATCAAGTTACTGAACTTAATAATCTGATCTATATAAATAAGAATGAGCTAATCGAAACAAACAACCTGAGTTTTCTAATATCAAAACTACCAGTATATATTTGAACTTCAGATAACAAATGAAATCAAACTAAGAGAGATGTACCCATTTTTCGTTGCTCCTCCAGTCTTACTCTCCTTTAGGTTTAGCCACTTCACAAACTCTGTTTTTAGAAAGCCTAACCTCAGAAAATTCCCAACTTAAAACCCTAATTGAAATCCTAAATGTTATAGAAGTGGGAAAAGAAAGCGAGAGAAAGAGAGAGAGAGAGAGAGAGAGAGAGAGAGGGAGAGAGAGAAAGAGAATAACACAAAATTCGAGTAGGTATGAGGAGTGCGTGAGAGAGGCGAACATAAAGAAAGAGAGAAAGACCTACCTGGTACTGATGAGGTGAGAGAACGTGATGAAGAGAGAGGGCACAGGATACACACAAATAGAAAAGAAACGGTAGAAAAGAAGGATTCAAATTGGAGTGCTTTTACTATAATACCCTTGCACTTCTTATAAAAGAATGGCATCTTTGAAAGATGCTTCTTATCTCCCTTCTAATTTGAATCTTTGGATCTTTGGAGATACACTTGTAGGAATAGTTCTTGTGAAAGTTTATGTTAGTTGGTAGATTAGAAGACATAAACTGAAATAAATAACACAATAGTTTACGTGGTTCATTCGGAGGATCACAACCTACATCCACGGAGAAAGCCAGAACAACTACATACTTTATTATCCACAATTGTGGTGATTCGTTACAATGATTGATTAGTAACCGAATGCTTAAACTCCTAGAACCCATCTCTTATTTATAGGGTTTAGGGTTTCCTAGTTTCACCTAACTAAACTAGGAAACAATATAATCTCTACTCAATATTACTATTAAATAGTTACAAGAGATATCCTAAATATATCTTCGATATCTTTCATATATTCAATATCTTGGACTCATCTCGGTCGTCGGATCTCTTCATGTCGATCCTCCTCATCTTCATATATCTCGGACGGTTGAACTTGGTCCATATATCCTAACACTCCCCCTCAAGTTGGACTGCGGAACATGTGAAGTATCCAACTTGAAGATAGAACTTAGAAAAGATTAGCGTTGCTCGTGTACAATTGGATTTTGCTTGCATATGATTGGATTCAAAGCTTGAACATGGAACCTGAACTTGAAGACTTGGCAGCTTGGTAATATGAATAGGCTTGAAGACTTGAAATTCTTCAACTGAAGGAATCTTGGCACATTGTTGGGAAAGATGTTTGGAAATTAAAAAAGTTTGAATAGAGATAAAAATCCAACTTAATGGAGAACTCAACGGACATTGAGATAGAGAGGAGAAAAAAAAACGAAATTCGTTAATCTCGATCTTGATATTGATAATCACAAGATAGCTTGGAAAAGGAATAAAAATCGACAAAGCGATTTAATTAATGATTAAATCATAACGGTTTAAGAAACTTCAAAAAAAAAAAAAAATAGAGTTTATTGAAAAACAATGGCACATACGCCAGAGAATAGAGCATATGTAAAAATCCAACTGACATGATTTAATCACAACAGGAAAAAGAAATCGTCGGAAATAAAAAAAGCATGTTAAAGATGATTGAACGATGATGAAACGTGAGGGGATACCATGGAAAAAGCTGGCATTTTTGGTATACAGATGCTGCCTGAAGCAAGTATTGTAGCTTGTGTTTTGGATGAAATAAAGGATAATTAATCATGTACCGTCTGTCAGAAATCTGGTAGTGTGTATGCCTACATGTTTCATAAGTCTAAGGTGTAAAAGAATAGGTTGGTGAGTCTGGTGATGGTCAACCTTTTGCAGATAGAAAAAGCTTACTTAGTGAATCTTCTTGGGAGCTTACCAAGGGAAGGGATTTAAAAGAGCATCTCATGGATTCTATCGACAACATTATACATGAATATTTGTCTACCGAATTTTGGGATCTTCTAAAACAAATCAGAGAAGGGAAATCTTGAAGGAGGTTGCTGACTTTTGGAGGTTATCGGATGATTACATTAATATATGATGCAAAATTATTCGTGGCTTGTAAAAGTGAGACCACGGAGAAAATTATCAATCGATATAGAATGATATAAGAAAACGATCGATTCGTCATCCAATTGGAAGATATGAATGATATAAGAAAATGAAACATAAGTGCGTCAAATCAAATTGGTTGACGGAAGCTTTGGTTGGAATGGAAAATCAACTTGGTTTGATTTGAAGAAATTGAATCAGACAGAGGATTCGAATGAAGTGTATCAAAGGTCTTTGATCAGTTGGAATAAAAAGACGATTAAAGTGACTTTCGGCTGGATTGATGGAAGCCGAGAGAGGAGAGTAGTGAAAGAGAGGAAACGTTTTAGGGAAAAAAAAAAACTTCTCTTTGAAAGACAAGATAATATTGGATTTTTTTTTTTTTGAAAATAATCGGTTAAGAGATTGAACCGTTATGAATTGCAACGATAAAAAAAATCATGGAATGCGGAAGCGAAATATGAAGCAAGACTGAAATCAAAACCTGCTCAGATACCATGTGAAAGTTTATGTTAGTTGGTAGATTAGAAGACATAAACTGAAATAAATAACACAATAGTTTACGTGGTTCGGTCGGAGGATCACAACCTACATCTACGGAGAAAGCCAGAACGGCTACATACTTTATTATCCACAATTGTGGTGATTCGTTACAATGATTGATTAGTAACCGAATGCTTAAACTCCTAGAACCCATCTCTTATTTATAGGGTTTAGGGTTTCCTAGTTTCACCTAACTAAACTAGGAAACAATATAATCTCTACTCAATATTACTATTAAATAGTTACAAGAGATATCCTAAATATATCTTCGATATATTTCATATATTCAATATCTTGGACTCATCTTGGTCGTCGGATCTCTTCATATCGATCCTCTTCATCTTCATATATCTCAGACGGTTGAACTTGGTCCATATATCCTAACAGTTCTCAACCATTGGGAGGAGGACCCTCCTCCCTTATTATATAGATACAGATTATGGTTTGTTAGATTATGATTTGTTGGACTTCGATTGGATTTATTGGACTTGGATTGATGTGATAAGCAATCAACCTCATGTGATTGGGTATTTAATGATCTTCATTAGGTTGATAATTAAGCATCATAACTGGCAAATAAGCACCAAAATTGGGGGCTCAGTCAACAATTCTACCCCAAAGATATTGTACCTTTACAAATCAGTAGACAACCAAAGTAGTACTGAAAGAGGTGTGTTATATTATCGTCGGATTGCTAAACTTTCATTATTATTTGAAAAGCTTATGACTGATTTGGTTGACCGTTTGACCTACTAATTGCATTGATTGATAATTAACAATTATTTCTCCCTTATTATCCATCCATGCATAATAATTATAATGGTGGAAGAACAAATTATCTCTCTTTGAAGAGAATCTCTAGCTACGGATATCTTTCATTTGTTTGATTTTGTTATCATCAGGAATGGTTCTTCTCACCATTTCTCCTTTCTAAACAATTAGCAAGTAGAAAAGAAGAAAGTGATGGTTTACATGGCTCACGGAGCCACGGAGCCACGGAGGGAGAGATATTTAGCCTAAAATAACATGACTCTCGACTAGGACTACCAATTAAACGGTTGAATTACAGTATAATTGGATCCCCCTAAAAGTCTTTTCTCCACACGGTTTCTAGTTCTTTAAATTGTTGCTATAAAATTTTTCAGGCAAGAAATCTGTATATGATTAATTACCCATATCTTTTGTCAACACTTGGTTGTCCAAGTGGTTTAAAGTGTTGACATATACTCCAAAAGTCCTTAGAGGTTCCGGGTTCCACCGAGAGGAGGTGTAATCCTTGAGTTGTTGAATTTGAGATTATTAGGGTATAAATAATGTAGTTGGATTTTAGGTCATAGTTAGTTGGACTTTAGGCCATCGTTTAGTTGAGCTTTAGGCATGTTCTTGTTCAATTAGCAGTATCGTGCTTATTACATCTTTGATGTATCAACGCCATTATAATAACTATCGTACATCATAGTCAATTTCTAAAAGAAATACTCATAACTTTTTAGACATTAGAGCAAAAATTTCTTGGTATCACGGCTCAAACAATCATAAAATTTGAGTGCTGAATGATTGAAAGGATGCTACGCCTCATGAAACTATTTAGGGTACTTGAAAGGCTAAATTAATTTTATGAATTATAGTTACTAAAATTTACATAAAACCTAGAGAGAGACAATCTTTAGGAACCTTTTGAAATCAATTATGTACTTAGCTTTAACCTTTTTGGACCCTAATTTTCTCCATGTAATCATGAAGCGTGCACCTTTTGCTAATATGATTTTCACCGTTCAACATTACTTTACCTAACCCTAATCACTAATTAATCATTTTATATTTTTAATGGATAATTTAGTCTAGTTTATGAAATCCTATCTTCCAACTTTAAGATATTTTCAATCAGTCCCACATCATTGCTGCACAACAATGGAGATGAGATTAACCTACATTAGGTCTAATATTTAAGGCAGCAAGCCTAATCAAGAGATCTTTAAAAAGAAATGTGTAAACATATCTGTCCCTACTAAAAAAACACCTACACTCAATTTGTACCTTAAAATATGAATTTTCAGTATAATAATATAAGAGATTTTATGTGTTCGAGCCAAAATAATTATGTGATATGGTAAAATAAAATAACAATAAATATTTCATAATTATAATTCTTGACTAAAATATTAATAATTATTAAAATATATATTTGTGTAACTAATTTTTTATTTTAAATATACATAAATTTGCCGTTACAGTCAAATTTCAATTAAATTTTAGAGAGGAAATTTACAAATTGAATTTGCGATCCACTTTCGATATAAACAAAAACACCCAAAAAAACAACGTTCTTTTCTTTATTTATATTTTTTGCAAACTAATCTTGCGTGCAAATCAAATCTTATAAAATGGGGTTGCAAATATTTGCAAATGCAAAACAAATTTACCAATCTCTTAAACTCGATCTTGAGATGCAAACGTTTCACAAATCTCTAATTTGAATTGTGGATGCAAACTCATGTGTTTGCAAAGGTAGTCAACTCAGATAAGAAATTGAATGAAAAATCCTATTATGATAAATGGTGTCTCTATAAAAAAAAAGAAAAGGGTTTTGATGTGAAATTAATTAACACAAAGGAACACAGTATAGATATAAATGGTACTGTTGATCCAGTACTCTTATTTACCGTGAGAACTCAGATCGCGTGTCTGACTGACATTGTGTTTATATTACTATAAAATTCAAACCTCTTATCAAATGTCAGCAGCAGCAGCAGTTACTCCTACTTGACCAGTCATGAGAAGGTAGTTGATCTAGTCCTAAAGACCCTTCTCCTTAATTCATTTGGCGCCCTCCTACAAGCTAAATATGTGAGGGTTTTTGTGGGTAGAAGGGCGCCTGAATCAATATAGTTAAGCGCCTATAGAATCTCCCTGCCCAAAAATGTGAACAAAAAAGTACATTTTAGTAGCAGAAACAACTCGTTGAGTCCCAAGGATACGATTCTGTAGCTGTTTAAAGTCTCTCTCTCTCTCTAGAAACTTGTTTCTCTCACTAAAACACTTCTTGACTAAGCTCCC
>BEHA01043376.1:0-11102 GCA_002897215.1 Eschscholzia californica subsp. californica | reverse complement strand
TTTTTTGTTGGGTTTGAGGGAATGGGTTGTATTTAGGTGACTACTATTATTTTTGTTGTAAGTTGGAATGATTTGGGTTTTTTTTTTTGGATAAAACATTTAAATAGTTGTTTAATTACATCACGAGCATGCAATATTGCAACACAATTTCTCCATTTTTTTTTTTCTTCTGACACCACCATTGCCTTTCTACCAAAGAGTATTGAAAAATTGATCAAGATAAACTGATAGAGAGCGTTAGAGATAGAGAAGAAGAGGATGTGTCCGTGTTCGAACAAGGTTTCTAGAGAAGAAGAGGATGTGTCCGTGTTCGAACAAGGTTTCTAGAGAAGAAGAGGATGTGTCCGTGGGGTTCCACTGAACAAGGTTTGTAGAGAAGAAGAGGATGGGGTCTGTGGGTTTCAATGAACAAGTCTCAACGACCCACATTGAAAAGAATTTTTTGATGAAAGGCCCAAATTTTGGGCCCAAATACAAAAAAAAAAAACAAATAGGGATTATTAACCCACTCAAAACCCGAAAATCAACTAATATCTCAAATCAAACCCAAATACACATTCCTATGTTCAATCCGGGCCCAATTCGTATCTCTAAGACCTAATATTTTCCTCTAAACCCTCTTTTGTCCTTCTATATACAGGGGCATACCATAGTGTAGACCAGCCTAGGCGATGGCCCAGGCTGGAAATTTAGGATTTGTGTGATGTTATGTAAGTTAGTAACAATCGCCCAGGCTGAATATTTGGATTTCTGTAATGTTATATAAATTCATAACAAAGAATAGTTGTAGCTCAGTGGATTGTGTCTTGTTTTGGGCATGGGAGGTCAAGGCTTCGAATCCCTTCCAATGCAAATTGGTTATAGTTCTGCTCTTTTTGTTTCTTTTAGCTCTTGTAATGATCCATTCATAATATCAACCCTAAAACCATCTTCTAAAATAGCCACTTTGAAATATATTTTTGCTATTTTTTTTTTCCTTTCGTAGTGATTACATATCATTTCCATACCAATTGTACTTTTATTCTTTTTGATGTCATAAAAATACCAACGTTTTTTTTTTGTTGAGAGATGAAAATACCTATTTTACTTTTGGTTTTTTTTAATGCTATAAAATATAAAGAGTCATCGTGAGGGAGTAAAAGATTTGTTTTTTTATCTTCTCGCTTTTTCTCCTCATATCAGAAGTCGTTATGTCTTCCTTTTATCTTTTCCTCGGAGAAGACGAGATTCGTTTGTAAGAGGGTTTAGTTTTTTGTTGGCGAGTTTTGTTCTCCATTTTTCAAACTACTATCTACTTTATTTCAAGTAAAAAATCAAGATTTGTACATATATCCACAAAAATTTGTAAGCTTCGTACACATATACATAATATCTAGATATTTTTATTTACAGTACTTGAAACCTGCCCTGGCTAGCTGGCAATTCTGGTTCCGCCCTGCCTATATATATCCAACAACTCCTAAGAAATCATATATTTCTCTCTCAAAAATCTGATTCACTTTCTCTCTCCAAAATCTGTTTCACTTTATCTCTATACCTAAACCGAAACACAAACCCTAGTCAAACTTTTCCACCTTCATCTCTCTACAGTCATCATCTCTTCAATCATCATCTTCGTTTTCACCTTTCTCTCTCTAAATAAACCGAGTCACAAACCCTTTTTCACGTTTTAATCGTTCAGTCATCACCTACAGACACAAACTGAGACACAAACCCTCTTCTTCCTTCATCATATCGAGTCATCTTCTCCAGCCATCAACTTGTTCGTTTCTAGACTGTGCTTCAGCCATCAACTTGTTCGAATCACCATCTTCTTCTCCTATAAATCCAGGTAACTGTTGATGATGAAACTCTTTTTTATGAGATTTTATGCTTTTGTTCATCCTTCTTGTCTAATGCTTAGTTTCTGAAGTGTCCGTACAGTTCTTTCGTTGTCCGTACATTCTTTTGGTTTTTGGTACAACTTCTGTTTTTATAACAAATCTTTAAAGATTGTGTTAACACTTACTGAAATTTATGAACATTTTGTTACATGTTAACCGTACTTTATCATGTGTTAACACATTTGTTTCATAGCTATGGAATTATCACTTTGACCAACATTTGATAGAATGATCAGACATTGCTTCTTGGACCACCTGATTATACCACATATTCGAAACATTCAGTAAAATGTTATCCATCATTTTCACATAAACTCACACATTTTATATAATTGTAAAACATTCTCCCTGTTAATTTAACATTCCCACGCATGTCGGTACATTCTATTTGGTGGCCCGACATTACACCAGATGTTCATACATTAAACAACCTGTTAAGACATTTGACGATATTTTCATAACATTTTATTCAATTTTGTAGTATGGAAACTGATAGGTCACTTTCTACATCTCAAAACAATGATAAGAAGTTAGTATGTGAATCATGGGGCGACATATTTACTGAGATTGGGCAAATATTTCCCGGTGGTGTCAAAGTTTTTCGACACGCTCTTGGTCGATATACCATTGCGACAAAGAACAACTACAAATATATCAAGAATGAACCAGGTTGTGTGACTGCCGTTTGCTCTAAACCTGGATGTAATTGGAGAGTCCACGCGGTTGCTGAAGGGGATTGTACTAGTGTATCTCATACATCTAATTGTCTAGTGTTGGTAGCGGAATCTCAAACATCTCTATGTTTAACACTAGTTACCAGGATCTATACATGAACATACCAATGAACTAGATTGGAAAGATGATTACCTCTTAATCGCTTTCCCACGAACTAAATCCCGACCAGTATTCGGAAGATAAGAGCTCCAAGTGTAGCTCCTCTACTTGAGACACCGATTAATGACTTGAACTCCCTCCTTTCAGTCAGCTAGGACCTTCTTGAAGGTTGAGATGAAGAACTCCTTCTTCTTAACTAGATACTTGAGAAAACTCCTTTTTTCTCTCTCTTTGAGATGTATATTCTGAAACTCTTTCAGGCACTCAGAGAAGCTAGCAAAACTTGGCTTAGAATTGCCTCTTTCTTTTAGGTTGTATAATTAGGTATATATAGAAATCCCTAGAAGAGGTATTAGACTCAAACTAGGATTCCTAAAACCTAATTATAAGGCAACACCCAAAATACCCTCCTTTGGGTCACTTAAAGTGGCCGGCCAACATAGCCCTTTATGGGCTTCCTTGGCCGGCCCACTTAGGGCCTAACCGGCCATCACATGGCCGGCCCTATCGCCTAGGTCGACCATCACATGGCCGGCCTACCTAAAGCCTTTCCGGGCCTCCCTTTTGGGCCCGGACATGTTTGTCTCTTCGGACTTCTCCGAATCTTTCAGGACTTACCAATAATGGATCCAATCCACTTATTTGTCATTATCCATCTAGTCAATTCTCTCCGTTCAAATCATTACTCTGATGTGTAACCCTTGTAGGATCTGGTCTATGTTAGCCGCGAATCAACTCTTGATTCGACGATCGTAGTTGGCTTCTAGCTAAGCATTACGACCCCTAATTGGACCGGACTAATGATCTTCCGAGTAAGGTCATTAAGATCCTATTCGCCAAATTGTACGCATTGCAACCTTGGTCGAAGGACACTCCTTCGGAAGGATACCATTCCTTCAGACTTAGGCATTATATCCTTCAGTTGCACCATTGGGATGTAAATCTGTGTTTCTGTTGAAAGAGTACGAACCGAAACACGATTGTTCCGATGTTGTTCTCAAACCTGCGGATCCCAAGTTGTCTAGTAAACTTGTTGGCAGCCTAATTGATCAAGACATCAGAAAACACCCAGATTGGAGTACGGCTGAAGTTAAAGAAAAGTTTCAAGACGATTACGATGTTGAGTTGAGCTATTACTTTTCTTACGGTGGTAAGAAGGTTGTGATGGACAAAGTATTTGGGCAGGAAGGTGATTCCTATGCAAAGTTGAAGTGGTACGTAGATGCTTTGGCGACTACTAATCCCAATAGCAGAATTGATTTGCAAATCGAACCCACTACCAACAGATTTGTTCGAGTTTTTATTGCCCTTCACGCATCTATCCTTGGGTTTCAACATTGTCACCCTCTGATCTATATTGATGAAACATTCGCAAAAACTCGTTTTAATGGCTGCATTTTAGCTGCGGTTACCAAGGACGGAAACGACGTTATGTTTTCATTTTCACATCTTACTTTAACATTCTAATGTTCCTGCTAACACTTCACAAGATTTTATGAACATTATCTAAAATGTCGCGGCAGACGGTGCGATGCTGCATCATTTATATATGTCAATTTTCATTCGTCAATTATGTGTAGACATTTCTGAAAATGCTTATGCAATATTGTTTTATGCATCAACATAACTAATTTTGTATTTCTTTGTTTTTTTTGTTAGGTCTTTTCCACATTGCTTACGCAGTTGTGGACATTGAGAATGATCATAATTGGGATTGGTTTCTGAAAAATTTGAAATTAGTGGTGGATCCGATAAAACGTTATACCTTTATTTCGGATAGACATGCTGGAATTCCAAAAGGAGTGAAGAATGTTTTTCCCACCGCTCATCACTCATTCTGTGTTTGGCACTTACGATGTAATCTGAACGTGAGAATACGGAACGGGGCGCGCCAGTCACGTTATTTCCAGAGTCTTATGTTTACGGCGGCACGGGCATTACCCGAGAGTGAGTATCACACAACCATTGAACAAATGGTTGAGATGGGTGGAACCAATGTGGAGAGGTTTTTCCAATCCCTTAATCCGGAATCATGGGCCGATTTTTTTTTCCCAGGGGATAGGTATTTTGTTTACTCTTTTATTTTTTAGTTGAAATGTTGAAACACCATTAACCCTGTTATCGACACACTTTAAGTTTACTCAGTTATTTTTTTCACATTTAATCATATCTTCTGTTATGGAAGGGCATTCTTTCTAGTGTTCCGTCATTCTGTTACATGTTACCACATTTAGTGAACTGTTCTAACACGACATGATTTATTATAAGCATTCCATTAAATGTTGTGACATTAATTATAATGTTTTCTTACAAGTATGGCGCCATCACTTCTCAACTGTCTGAGAGCTTCAACAACATGGTAAAGAAAGCTCGCGTCCTCCCTATTACAGCATTGTTGGATGCCATAAGACAGAAGATTATGAACAAGATGAGAAAGCATAGAGACGCCGCTATTGGATGGAATACATTTCTTTGTCCATCCATTAACTTGGAACAACAAGCGAAATACAAAGTTGCGGAGACATGGAGATACGTTGAGGCAGCCCCACTTATTTATGAAGTATATTCGACTCCACGCCATTCCGTAAATCTTGGTACTCTCACATGCTCTTGTCGGCGTTGGCAAGTAGATTCGCTTCCGTGTCAACATGCAATGCTATGCATCAACAAGACTCGTGGTGATAGTACATGTTTTTATGATCTCGTCTGGACGGTGGAGACTTACAGAAACACATACCAACATTGTGTTTACCCCGTTCCAAATTTTGACGAACCCTATACTTTTGATCCATTAACCAAGACTCTTCCTCCACTACTTAAAAGGGCACCCGGCAGACCACGTACAACACGGTTGCAGAGTTCCGGAGATGTTACGAGGAGAAAAAGAATATGTCGCAGGTGCAACCAACCCGCTTATCACAACAGTGCGACATGTCGAGCCCAACTGTAGTTCACATTTTACTAAATGCTTTAACATTCAATGATATGTCTCAACATGTAAGAGACTGTCTCTACATTGTGTTGAATGTATTAGTAAAATCTTTTGGTCTTAGTAAATCGACTTAAATGTCTTAGTACATATTTTTTGTCTAGTGAATGAATCCTTACATTCTACTAAATGTTCAGTGAATGAATCCTTACATGGCTAGCTATTATTTACAATGTGTCAACATTATGAAGTTTTTTTAGGACATTCTGATTAATGAATGAACATTATTACATATTTCACAAACATTTCTGTGTATGTTCTTTCCTAGAACAAACTCTTTGTCGTCAATGCATGTCACATATGTTCCAGAAGAAAAATAATAATATATTCAAATTTACTTCATATTGTTTTCACATAAAATATCTCATTCCAAATCATTGTAAGTACTTAACATCCCAAAATAATTTACAAACCATATTTGTTTGTAGTCTAATCAGGAATGAAGTCGTTTCGGGTTTAGTGATATAAACATAACCCGTTACCTGAAAAACTACTTCATTTTTTATTAAAAGATCCTTTACAAAAAAAACATATGTGGGGGCAACCACACTTTCAAGCTCGGGTCATCCTCCAATATATCGTATTCTCCTTCAATATGTTGTGGGTGAGCTTAGCCCTCTTCCTTTGTGTCAGGAAAACCCAATCTGGGTTTTGTGTACGCTCTTTGGGTTCTGTTGTCATGCAGACTTCCACCAGCTCTTCAATTTACAAAATTACAAAGAGACCGCAATTCGGGCTGTTCACGCCACAAAGGAAATGTTAAAGCATAACAAATAATGTTTCCACAGTCACAGACGATACTGAAACATAATGTGAAATGAGACTACATTACTAATAATTACGTGACTTTTTATCAAAAGTCTGAAAACATGAATGGTTTTTGAAATAACATTTCGCGGAATGTTGGAACAATTTCAAACCAATTAAAGCATTCATCATAATGTTGGAACAAATAAAGAGTGGAAACACTTACTTTTCTCCCTGTGTAGGGAATTTTGGCTCCCCAAGAACATCTGCATATTTTTGTTGGGTTCCAAACATTGTGAAACCCACCTCTTCCATTACATCCTCCACATATGTCGCATACTCCCTGGCATTTTCGAAACACTCCTTGGCCATCTTCTTATCAAATGACATCGAATCATAATGGGTCCACCGATGGAGAAATACATTATATATCAAGAGTGTCCAGTGCCCCCCCCTTGAGGTGTCTCCCGTTGTTGGTTGACAGATGGGTGCACACACAAATAATATTTCCGATTTCCCAGCATTATTACTCAATGTACGATTGAGCATTTGTTCGATGGAAGCTTGGTTTACCTCAGCCTTTATCATTGTCTGTACCATAAACACAAAGTTATCAAAATGTTCACTCATATAAAAGATGATAGGAAAACATCCTAATCACTTAACTTACATAGATTTCGGATGTGAGGCATAGCACACTTTTTTCTTTCAATTTCTAGTGATTAGTGAGGAAGGAACTCGCCCAGTTAATTATTTGTGAATCGCATTCGAGATTCATCATTAACATATCGAGCTGTTTCCCACAGATGTCGTTAATCCCGTCACTAAACCAGACCTTCGTACTGCAAAATTTGGAATAAACAGTGTCACCTTTTCTAATGTTAGGACATTTCAAGGAATGCTGGGACATTACAGTAAGCAAATAAAAATGCTGCAACACAAACACTAATGTTCAAACATTACAGTAACCTACTCGTACCTTTTGTCACTGTCCCTGAGGAATTCTTCCAACAGACCCTTTTCTTGTTCCTTCACATTTTTCCAAACTGGGCTTTTTCTCCAGTTTCCAAGCTTCTGACCTTTCTCCTCTTCTGACCTTTGGGCTCCAAACTCTACAATGTCTTCTACATTAATTGTTTTCTTTTTCTCGAGATGTTTTGCTTTTTCGGTCATAGTTCGGGTTCTTGGCTGAGTTTTAACCCTCTTAACCAAAGAGTTTGGTTTGTTTTTCTCTTTCTTTTCAACAACTACAGTCATTTCAACCTTTGGCTTATCTACAAAATCGTCTTCGGAAGAACTTTCATTCTCCACGATCTCATAATTTTCATATTCTTTTGCCACCTCACAAACCTCTGAAAAGAAAGTTGAAGGTCAAGTCAGTTGAAAGTCAACTTCTTCCATCTCTTTTTGACCTACATTCAAAAAACTCGGAAATTGCTTTTCACCTGTTCCCACCACCACACGTTTAACTAGTCAACATTCGATAGAAAAGCAAATCTTAACATAAATAATTCTCCAATTCTTGATCAATATATATAAACGTTATCACGGATGTTCTAACATTTTACGTATTTATGTGGAGAAGAATACTTACTTGTTTGTTTCTTATTTATTACTTAGCCGACCACTCTACTGTCGTTCGTGGTAAAAGACAGTCTTCAATTGTCGTGGTAAAAGACATCGTGGGAGTACGATAGAACTCTTTTACTTACCGTTTATCAAAAAACTTGTAACGATGGCGGAACAATTTATGTTCATACCAATCATCTGACAAGTAAGTAAGAATTTCAGAGAAGATAGAATGATTCCACACAAGTTAATATGTTCTTTTACAAAAAAACTAGAAATAAAACCAACTTAAATCTAAAAAAACAATATTCATTTATTTTATCAATGTAGACTGCATTTAAAACATTATGTTAAATGTTGAAGCATTCTGGTATTTGCTTCAACATTTTTAACTTCTTTTCAAGCAAAGACAAGAATGTCAACAGAAGTAAAAAATTGCGTGAGCATTTACTCACTTGACCCAGCTACTTGGCTCTCAGTCTGCTCCTGGTTTTGCACATCCCCTGAAGATTGACCCTTTACAAACTCATCAGAAATTGCCTTCTTACCCTTGTTGTCTATTTCCGCTTCTCCAGTTTGGGCTTCGGCATTATTTTCTTGTTCGTTGCGGGCTTCTACATTTACTTGTTCGGGATTTTTTTGTGTTACTTCCTGCTCTACCATTACTTCATTTCTTACTTCATCTCCACCCTTTAATTTTTCTCCACCATCTCCACTCTCTACCTCTTGGCGACCCTCCACCTCCTGTCCACCTTGTACGTCCTGCCCACCCTCCACCTCCTCTCCACCAATCACCTCCTCTCCACCAATCACCTCCTCTCAACAAATCACCTCCTCTCGAACATCCACCTCCCCTCCGACACCAAAATCAAATTCTAAAACATCATTCTTCTCTTCTCTCTCTTTCTTCATCCTCTCCAATTCCTCTCTTAATACTTCTCTCTCTCTCTTAACCAACTCATTCTCTTCTCTCAACCTCTCAACTTCCTCCTTCAATTTTTCAACTTCCTCATCATTCATCTCCACCACCACCCTCTCAGTGTACTTTAACAAATCTTCCTCTTCAATAGTCTCCGGCACCAACTCCACCTTCACCTACAAGGATGGATACATATGGTTATTATCTCAACACTTCCCAAAATATGCATACATCTAATTAAATGTTTAAACATTCATGAAAATGCTCCAACATTTCAAACAATGTCACTCGGACATCAATAATGTTAGAACATTTATGCAAATCACAGAGACATTATAGTAAATGTTAAAACACATTACCTGCTCCTCTTCAATGCTATCCAATTCTGCTTCCAGTCTTGTAAGGAAGAATGACTCGATCATCCATCGTGCTATTCTTGGACTTACCCCTACTTCCTCTACCAGGTCCTCATGGATCCTGTTATGCATGCAATACCAGTACTGCAAATAAATTAAACACAAATAGGTCAGAAGTGTTTTTCTGTGTCATCACAAGGAATGAAAAAACATATTATAAGATTCCCAAACATTCTGCAAAATGTTTCAGCATTGTATAAGTCCCCCAAATAATGATGAAACATATAAGAGAATGTCAGAACAAACTAATTTGACTTGTATCATTATAAGAAATTATGAAACATTTGAGTTCATGATCAGGATTACTTACGGAAGCAGAGTCGGGCAGCCTGAAGCTTAGCTCGGGTCTTCCGAGTGCTTGTTAATTCTCTCCATCATGAAGAAGTGAATAGCTCTCGGCCATGAAACTCTTTTTATCATTATCTCCGTTTGGAGATTTTGATAAAAACTCCCGACAACCGAGGAGCCAGCAGCTGAAGCAAACAGGAATGTGGCTGCCATGTACATAATCTAGAGTTTCAAGAACTCAATGGCAGGAGCCTTTGTTCTTGCAGCCACACTCAAAGCCCTTTCGATGCTGGGGCCGCCAAAAGATGCAGACTTTCCCTCTACAATACAGTCTCTGAAATACTTGCTCAGAAACTGGTCCTTTGTGGCATCTAGGGTGACATTGGTTGGGAATGCTTCATATACCTGTCCTTCCATGGGGACTCCCAACAGCAAAGCAACATCTCCGGGAGTGAACTGAATCATCTTCCCTCCGATGTTGAAGGCTTGGCTCTGTTTGTCGAAGCAGTTGAGCAGATCAAATATGGCTTTGTTAGGCTTCTCCATCACATTCTCTTTTCGGAAACTCCCACTGGTCAGTGCCTTAAAGAAGGCCCTGAATGGGGAAGCAAACAACATCTTCTTTTGCTCCTCAGTCATGTCCCAAAGAGAATCCCGCGCCACCTTAAAAACTGCTTTTAAATTACATTTGTAATTTAAAGTAGTTTTCTTCTTCTGCTCCCTAGCCTCTGTTGGTTGAGCCTCCACCATCGGCTCTCTCGTTTTCGATGTATACGCTCGATGCTTCACACAAACAGTAACAGATATGTTAGGGCATTCAACAAAATGTTCAACACTACACTGAATGCTACATCACTATAAATAATGACAGATCATTTTGCAATGTGTCTACACAATAAGCCTAGGCCAATGGTCTACACAATAATGGCAGATCATTAAGTGAAGCAACATTTTACAGAATGACAACACACGAACAAATATGTCCAACCATTATAAGAAATGTGAGAGCACAAACATTAATTAGAGGACATTCTCACAGATGTGTATAGAATATCATACTTTAGCCTGTGAAGGACTCGCTACTTTCTTGCCTTTTTTGCTAGGCCCAGCGGATGATGGCTCTTCACTAGCCCTCTTTCTAGGGCTAGCTCTTACTGGAGTCTGTTGTCTGGTTGCAGGACCATCTCTTTTTTTGGTTGCAGTTTAACCATCTTTGTAAATTTATCTGCAAAATTTGATCTGTTTGTATTAGACACCTACATGTTTGAAACAAACCCAAAATGTATGTGCACAACCTAAATGTCTAAACATAATACTAATTTCTTTAACACAACCCTGAATGTTAAAACAAACCATTCATTTCATCAACAAAGACAAACACCCAAAAATCAAAAACAAAGTACTAAATTTCTCCACAGAAACCTAACTTTCGTATCATAACCCTAAATGTTAAAACA
>BEHA01043371.1:0-12827 GCA_002897215.1 Eschscholzia californica subsp. californica | reverse complement strand
GTGGTCAGAATTAAAACTCAACTTGCTGGACCCGTCCACCACTGGAAATTACGCTTCCTGTCCGAGCTGCATCTGTTAAAGCATATGCCACCAGCATTCATCTATAGCCATAATTTGAACTCTCTGTGGCCTCAAGTGTTACCTACGCCTTGAGAAAGAGTCGGCTAATGTGGTTCATACTACCTAGTTCAAGTACTACAATCTTAGTAAAGGTTGCAATTTAGTGGAACTTTATTATTTATTCATTTTGCAGGTTCTTGAACAAGGGTTTATCTGATTTCAATTTGGCATTGGATCTAGGTTTCCTAACAAAAGCTAGGAAATACACATTCTTCAAGCCAAAATTCATTTTTTATGCTACATATTTGTCAGAAAAGATTGGGTATTGGAGGTACATCACCATATACAGGCATCTCAAAACCAACCCAGAATACCAAGTTTACCCAATTTTCAAGTATTTTGAGAACTGGTGTCAAGATGAGAACAGACATGGAGATTTCTTCTCTGCACTAATGAAAGCTCAACCTCAGTTTCTCAATGACTGGAAGGCGAAATTGTGGTCTCGATTCTTCTGCTTATCGGTATCTTTCATTTCTCTGTTAGTTGTTTGCAAAGTTATATGATCATGAGAATGGATTACAACCACCACCATTGTTTCACAGGTCTACGTGACAATGTACTTGAACGACTGCCAACGTACAGCCTTCTACGAAGGAATTGGACTTAACACCAAAGAATTCGATATGCATGTTATAATTGAGGTAAGCCTATAACTATCATCTTCTACGGAAAAGTTAAGATGACTAAGTAAGAATAGTCTCACATGGACAAAGAGAACTCATGACCAAGTAAATAAAGTCTAGAGGCTCTCGACGCTCATTGTAATTGGTTTTTAGTTAGATGGCCACACACTTAATTTGGTTCCGTAGCTCGAGCAACACGTAAGAATAGTCCGCTGCGACGTAGACAAAGGGAAGTCTAAACTCTAACGACCAAGTATTGAACTTCATTTGCAGACTAACCGAACAACAGCAAGGATTTTTCCGGCAGTTCTAGATGTGGAGAACCCAGAGTTCAAGAGGAAACTGGACAGAATGGTGGAGATTAATACCAAACTTCTTGCTATCGGGGACACCGAAGATATACCTTTGGTGAAGAACTTAAAAAGGGTTCCACTCATTGCAGCATTAGTGAATGAGCTATTGGCTGCTTATCTAATGCCTCCTATTGAGTCTGGCTCTGTTGATTTGGCAGAGTTCGAGCCACAAGTTGTTTATTAAAAATTTTGTACAAGAAATTCTTCCTTCCATCATTTTGGTTTCGTTTCGCAGTACAGAACTTGATTCAATGTTAATGCCAAAAACTACTCTATGAATCCTTTTGTTGTATGAAACTAATAATATTTGGTTGTTGTATGGAACTTGCAATCTATGTCATGTGCGACATAATGCTATTGAAACTACCACTCAATTCTTTCTTCACGTTCTTATGTTCCATGTGTTTGGTTTTGTTATGGCATTATAATTGAGAATATGAACATCATATACATTAAGGAATATTGAATTGCCTTATGGTCAGAGTTCAAACAATCTTGAATAACATATTATGTTATTGCTAGACTTGTTGAGCTAAATATTGGTTAGTCTTGCCCGGTCAAGAAGTAAGTGTCTTTGATTTAAACAACACAAATCAACTACACAATAATAATTCCTCGGTACAAGATACAACTAACCGAGAAGTGAATCCATGTCAGATTCTACCACCAAAGTCCTATCAAAGTGAATCCGTGTCAGCTTCCACCACCTAAGTTCTGTTAAAGGACACAATTATATGCGATTGTCAGTCATTTTAGTGTTAACTTTCGTCACTTTAGTATATTTTTTTTTTTTTTGTAAGATTAATCAAATGTCTTTCTTGATATTTTAGTGTGTCATTGTCACAATTTTACTATTTAATTGCACAAACACTTTTGGGCTAGTCACAAAACCACCAACCCTCAATATAAAACAAGATGGTGATACCCTAGAACCAATTCCACAATTTCCAAGTGTAGTTATATATCTCTAGCCGTTGAATACCACAATAGAAACAATCTCTGAATACCTAATCTAGCATCATGAAAACAACATAACATCGTATTCTCGTTAAAAAACGGTATTCAAATTACATAATAATCCTTCAATAATGGAGATTCCTTCCTTCTCCAATCCATCTTTGAAGTTTATTCTTAATCACCACCACCATCATCAGAATTTCTGATTAGGGTTTTCATCTGATAATATTGAAACAGATTCAATCAGAGAGAGAGAACCCAAGAACAGGGGAACAAATTGGTAATAATGGGTAGGATAAGTATGATTATATCTGATTTTATCTTATCATTTATGTGGGTATGGTCAGGAGTTCTTATTAAGATATTTGTATTCAAGAATCTTGGATTAGGGTTTGAACCTAAAGGTGAAATCATCAAGGGTTTTTTATTAATATTGAATATGTTTTTCTTTGCTTGGTTGGGGAAGATTAGTAAAGGTGGGGCTTATAATCCTCTTACTGTTCTATCTGGTGCAATTTCTGGAAACTTCACTTCCTTTCTTTTCACTGTTTTTGGAAGAATTCCTTCTCAGGTGATTGATTGATTGATTATACCCATTTTCTCTCTTTCTCTCTCTCTCTCTAAGATGATGTCTGATTTGTTTTGTCTTTGATTTTAGGTTTGATTTTGGTTTCTATTTAGGATGTTAAAAATGGGTATTTGCTTTTTTGGGTTTTATGGGTGTTTTTGTGTTGTGGATAATACCCTGTCATTTCTCTTTGTTATCTTTCAAATACTAAAGTAAGATGCTAACTCTTATGCTGGAATTTGCCTACCCAAATAGCACACATTACTTAATAATACCATATTCTATACAAGTGAATTATTCAGTAACAAAATAGAAGAAGAAGAAGCTTGTTCTAATTCCCCTATTATGGTATTATTTGTGAAGTAGTTGTTGTCTTAATTGTGGTTTTGCCACTCATTTCCTTGTCTCAAACTTCTATTAGGGTCGTTTTTATTGGTGCGAAGTAGAGGTTACCAACAGACAGTGTCGCCCTGACATGGGCCTTTATAAGACTCATTAGAGCAGCATGACCTGTTTGGCTTGTAAAATCCCTAAACCTTTCATTTGAATGTACGTTTCAAAACGGGTGGGCCAAAATGTTGCATCCCCGCATTCTCGTCGGGCCACGGACTTGCACTGTGCTCCCACGACACAGCCTTCCAGTTTAGTTCGAAGCAGTCTTGCAGTTTTCGTGTATAAACAACAATAGGATATTATGGTAAAATATTAATGATCAAACCCGATGAATTATCGTATAAATGTACTCAATCCTCTTATATTCCTTAACTTTATCTTTCTCAAATTGTTGTTCTGAGTTATTTTGGAAATTCTTTTACATGTGTGTTTTAGGTTGCTGGTTCTATAGCTGGAGTTAAGTTAATCATTAAGACCTTTCCAGAGATAGGCCAGGGACCTCGTCTGACTGTCGATATCCATCAAGGTGCATTAACGGAAGGACTTCTTACATTCACAATTGTATGCATATCTCTTGGGCTTGCAAGGAACAGTCCGAGTAGTTTTTTCATGAAAACATGGATTTCAAGCGTCTCCAAGTTAGCTCTTCATATATTAGGATCTGATCTAACGGGTGGATGCATGAATCCAGCTTCTGTAAGTACATCATTCATCACCTCCATTGTAGTCTATTCCCATTCTGAATAACCACCAAAAAATTCATATTTAAGACACAGCAGTTGAGATCGTCCATTTCACCCGAGAAACTCATGGGCCACACATGGATGGGGGAAACCTGAGATGTTCTCATGCCGAATGTATGAAACTTTGAATTGTTAGAGTTTATTTTGAATGACTTGATTAGACTAGATTACGTTTTTGTAACCCTACGTATAAACCGAGTATTATATATATATGTCTATCATTAATACATATAGATATTGATCTGCGGACCGGACATATATACATATATGTATATGTATTTCAGTATTTGTGCGAGATTCTAGTGACTCGGCTTTGATTGGTGGGGATCGGGGATCATTGGTCGGCTTAGCCTATATATATATATATATCGATTTTTTTATATTTCTCATTTCTGTTAACCAAAATAATACTTGAACCATTTATATTTCGCGTACTGCTGCACCAAAGGCTTAAACTTGAAAGGCGATAAAAGAGAGAAGTATAATGAGCAGTGGGGTTTCATATTTTTCATACTATATATTTTTCGTTTTGTAGGTAATGGGATGGGCTTATGCTCAAGGGAAACATATAACAAAGGAACATTTATTTGTATACTGGCTTGCTCCAATTGAAGCAACTCTATTGGGTGTTTGGACTTTCAAGTTACTTGCTCGGCCACAGAAGAAAGAAGTCGTGGAAGTAAGCGAAAAACCCAAATCAGAATGAAGGCGGAACAGGCAATTAACTCTCACAGTTTCTTCTTCCTCTAAGAATTCATCCAAAATCAGATTGAAGGCGAAATTGGCAATTAATCTCACATTGTCTCCTTCATTTGAGAATTCCTCAATTATCAAATCTGTGATCTATGTTGTACATTATTGTTTGTTGATTGATTTTTCAAGGTTCTTCTAGTTTTTGTTCCTTTTGTGTTTTTATGCACCATTTTTATTTTAAAAGCTACGTTTTCGCATACTTGATTCTTTAGTGTCTTCCTACCCAGTATTTTAATAGAGATGAAAATGTCCATTGGTAAGATATGTGTCTCTCTGCTGTTAATAGTAGAGTTCAAATCTGGTCGTTTCAAAAGAAAATCGTATTGAGGTGATATTCTCTGTAGTAATGTTGGATGAACATCACATTCTGACCTCCCGTTCCAGGGCTCATGTGGTATAGCACATTCAAGTCCACTCTTGGTTCTATGGAAGTCTTGCTCCTGCCTATTCTAGATTCTGACACATGTCGCCCAATCAATCGGTTGAATTCATGACCATTGGGTTGGGGTCTGCTTTCACAGGGCTTTTGGTGTCTAGCAGAACAAGGCTTTGTCTGTGCCTGCTTATGGTCTAGTTGTTCCATGGTTAGTTTATCATGGTTTTTTACGTGTCTGGTTATGGTATGATTGCTCCATCGTCAGACTAGCTGGATTTTTTTATGGTCTGGTTATGGTCTGACTGTTCCGCTATCAGACTAGCAGAGCTTTTAGGGGCGTGGTTATGGTCTGACTATTCCGCCGTATGACTAACACAGATTTTCCTTGGTTTGGTTATGGTCTGACAGTTCCATCATCGGACTAGTAGGGTTTTCCGTAGGACTTGGATAGCTGAAAACAAATCAATGCTAAATTAGTAGAGCTCTTCTCATTGCCAGAATCTAAGGTGGACGATCGATTGAGCTTAAAATTTCTCTCTAAGTTACTTGGGTGAAATAAATCTGGCTGCTTCGAATTTCGACTCCCTACATTTTGAGGCATAGTACCCACAGAAACAAGATTATGAATTGAACAATAAAACAAACAAAAGAACTCCATACTTGCACAAAATACATCCATAAAAGAGATAGATTCCACGAACACAATAAATAAAGACATACAATAAAACAATGAAAAATTAAATTCAATATAAATACGGAATATCTAACTTTTGTCAAATTTAAATTAAATATATGGGTCGCTCCTTTACAATATTCACATTGCAGTTAGTATTTGTCCAAAAAAAAAAAAGATTTTTCTTTTTGTTTTGATGAAATGTCCAAAATAAAAAGATGGCAAGTCATAAGTGATGGTAGCAAAGAGATACTACCTTCTAAAATTGAACAGAATAGATAGAAGTTTCCATGGTTAGTGAGTGAGTGGGTTCTACTTGTATAGTTGTATGTGGTGGTACTCTCAAGTCAAGAAGTTTCCTCGAAATTCAGTATTCCTAACAATCTAGTGCCACAATTTTGGTCGGATGCATTATGCATTATGCATATCATCATCATCATTTCTTCTCGTGTCTCTATAATTATTATTATCTAGAGAGAGAAAGAGAGAGAGAGAGACCCAATACATGACGGAACTTCTCTCATAGAAAAAAGCCTACAGGGACGAGATTCTCTCTCTAGAAAGCTTCAGTTCTTCGCCCCTTCAGTAAATTACAGTGGTAAAGAAGATGATTGATTAGCAATTTCCCCCCTTTTATTCTCAATTTTGGACAAATTAGTCTGAAATGCTCTAATCAAACTTCATTTTCAGTTATTAAGCCATTGTTTTTTCTTTTTAATTATTGGGTTCATTTACAGGCTTTACAGCTAATTCTGTGATCTGGGTATCGCTTGAAGATTGTTTTTGGAGGTGGGTTTGGTTTCTTTTAAATGCTTCTTCTTTCTATTGAAAACCTTATCTTCTGGAGTTTCCCCCATTTTTGGTTCTATATCTATAATTGCAGCTGCTAATTCTGCATTTGCTTATGAATTTGATTTAGTGGATTGTAAGGGGACTTTGATATGTATTAGTTTATTTTTCTTTTGCTTTAGGGGAATCTAGCTAGCTTGAAATGGAATTTGGGATCTTCTATTGAATATTTTTATTTTGTTTTTTTAACTCAGTATTTTGGCCTATTTCATATGTGAAAGTCTCAATTGATGTCTAATCTTGTTTTTTCCCTCTTAAAGTTGCTGCAACTTTATTATGTAGTAGTAGTTTATTTTGGTTTGGATTATTAAATTCTGACTTAATATAATATTTGTGCAAGGTTTCGGCATTAGGGGCACTCTGGGTGTGATAGCATTCTAAATGTTTTTCTTCGAAAACTTAAATCTTTAGGTTTCGTAGTACTGAATGTAGTTGGTGGATTTAATTAATCTTTTTTCAATAAAATTGAAAAGAACTAAAGAATTCACTAGTGGGTAAGTTTTCCTTGTCTATGTGAAGTATTGTTTTAGCTTTTTGTTGCTACTTGCCTGCATGATTTGGTAACTTGTCGGTTTTGGTCGAATCGCTTTCTGTTTGCAGTCTAAGCGTGCTTGTTTCTTTTAATTATATTTTATACTGGTTAAATATATTTATACTCAGATTTTTCTTATGTATGATTTTTGCCGGGTGTTAAGTTACTTGATTTTAGAATATGTAGTTCAATTTTATTGTGGTCAGTTTTTGGTTAACAATTACAGCTTCTTTTTCGGTTCAAGGGTTTTTGTTTAGAAATATTGGTTGATTTCATTTTCAGGGAGAAACTTGTGCAAACGGGCAGTACTGCCAATCGGTTCGGATACATTTCTTAAAGTTCTTATAATACAAGGATGAATCAACCTAAGGCGAAGCGTAAAGTTGGTAAATATGAGATTGGGAGGACTATTGGAGAGGGAACGTTTGCAAAGGTGAAGTTTGCAAAAAACTTGGAAACTGGGGAGCCTGTAGCTGTGAAGATTCTCAACAAAGAGAAGGTTCTCAAGCACAAGATGTCCGAACAGGTATTTTGTGGATGTTTAGCTTCGTTGATTCCTTAGTTCCCTAGTTGCTCTGAAGTAATGATCGTGGTTTCACTTAGAAATTTTGTCAAGATAGAAACAAAATCGGTGTTCGTTTGTTGTTTACCCTCATTCATCCTATAGAATGTTTTATCAAGCATGTGGATATCCAACTGAAAACCAATCTGCGATAAGTCAGAGGCCTTAGATCTTATGTACTGGGTAAAACGATTTTCATTTGTCTACATGGGACTATTGACACATGTTGGACCGCATTGTGATGCTGGGTTATGGGCATGTTGCATGAAGGCTACTTTTGTCGTTTGAGAAAGAACTCGTTCTTAGTATCGCTCTCACACTACCTCATGCGGCCCTTCAATCATTCATTCTGTTTTGCTTTTCCTCTACCTTGACTGGTGTAGGGGGCGCCTAGCTGGAAGTAGTGTTTGCTGTTAAAGGAAGTCCTCATGGAGCCATGAATCAATTATTCTTGGGCTATCTGATATTCATCCTCTCATACCTATCTTCTTAATGGTGAACCCAAACTGGAAGATTGTTCTTTCTTCTCTAAGCACACTCAGACTCGACTTGGTGCCCTGGGAACTTCTGCAAGATTCCAAGCCCAATTAATGCCTTACTGAGTGCTATCACTTGATATATATTCCAAGTTAGTCCATTTGTGGTTTCAAACATAGCCGCTAGTATCCACACACCACGCCCTATTTTGCCAAGTTCAATTAGAAACATGTCCATGTGATAACACTTGAATAAACAACTGTCAACCTAACCAAGAGTTGGAGGGTGTAATGAAGTAATATTACTTATGCAACTTATATCTTTACATCGTGTTTGATCTGTCTTGTTAATGCATTTCAATCTCAAAACATGACAAATATCCCCCGGAGGTTATTAATGAAACTCGACGCCTATTTGCAGGTGTTGAAATCTCATATTTGCTTTATGATAGCATCTCACTGCAGAATTGCTATATTGTGCTATCACTACTCTGAAATGAACTGATTTTCTGAGTATATCATGCCTCTTAGATGATTTTGAATATTTTTGCAGATAAAGAGAGAAATAGCAACTATGAAGTTAATAAAACATCCACACGTTGTTCGCTTAAATGAGGTATTCTCCTCAGACTTTTTTCTTGTTGAATCTTAATTACCTATACCTCCTCCGCTCCCTCCTCGGTCACTCACTCACTCTCTCTAAAACTCTGAAAGTATAATTTATACTAACAGATAGAGTTGTTTTCCCTTACTTTTTCTAATTACAATCCTTTCTTTTTCCACTTCACTTATTATTTCCTTTGCAATAGTTTTGAGGTATCTAAGCTTATAAAGTTATTTACATGTGAAATATCAAATACCCAGACATCGATGTTAAGACATTTAAGTTTATGGAGATAACAATATGACACTAATATACTGGTGGTTGGATTTGAATTTTCTTCTCTCCTATCATGAGTAAAATATTTGCCTGATAGAAATGTTTTTGACCTGGTTTTTCGTAATACATCTTATTGTGGAGAACGAAAATTGACAAGGAAGTTGTTGTTTCCATTGTTTTTTTCCTTAACAGATTTTTTTCTTTTGATAGGTTATGGGGAGCAAATCAAAGATATTTATCGTCCTAGAGTTTGTTACCGGAGGAGAGCTCTTTGACAAAATTGTAAGTGACACATTTTCCATATCCTTGTTAAAAGCAACACGAGGAAATTTAACCGGGTCAATTTTCATTTTTGGAGTTCCATCTTGTTGTCTCCCAAGAGGAACTGCATGAGTATCTAAGTTTTCTTTTTCCAATAAAAGGCGTTTTAAGACTTCTATAATCTACTAAGGGTATTTGTACAGTTGAGATAAATAACATCTGGTATTCTTTGATGGATTTGGGACTTTTTGGGTTTTTCAAGGTTAACCATGGTCGAATGACAGAGGATGAAGCTCGGAGGTATTTCCAACAACTTATTAACGCGGTTGATTATTGTCATAGCAGGGGTGTTTACCATAGAGATTTGAAGGTAAATTTTGTCCTTTGAATGCCTCAAATGTCAAATAATCCATTTAACATTTGTTCAGATTTTGTAGAGAAGAAAACTTAATCTCTTCTATTTTGCCTATTCAGCCAGAAAATTTACTACTGGACATCTATGGAAACCTTAAAGTTTCTGATTTTGGATTAAGCGCGCTATCCCAACAAGTCAGGGTAATTACATCTTCACTTCTGCTTCCGAGATTTGGTTCTAGTCTTGTATCAATGATTGTCTTTCATCGTGATTAAATGGTAATTTTGGTAGTATAGTTAGTCGGATAAGTGTGTATTGTAATTCTTAACTGTGAAGGATATTTTTTACAGGATGATGGTTTGCTTCACACTACTTGTGGAACCCCAAACTATGTCGCCCCAGAGGTGCTCATTGCCTCTAGATTATATCATCTTTTTCCACATTGGATATCTTCATTTTTTTTCTACATTAATTCCTTAAGTTTCTTTTTGACGATTTAACCTTCGCTGATTAGGTCCTAAACGATAGAGGTTATGATGGAGCACCCGCCGATTTATGGTCATGTGGCGTCATCCTATATGTATTGCTTGCAGGATATTTGCCTTTTGATGATTCTAATCTAATGAACCTGTATAAAAAAGTAAGCCTAATACCAAATCTAAAGTACTCTTCAATTTTGCTCCAACAAATGTTAATTAGAGTGCTCTGTTTGTACTTGCAGATCTCGGTTGCTGAGTTCACTTGTCCTCCTTGCCTTTCTTATGATGCCATGAAACTGATAACTCGAATTTTGGACCCGAGCCCCACGAAAGTAAGAATGTCACTTCTCCGAGCAAATATTTGTACAATTTGTTCCACCACGTCGAGATTTTGATGATGATATGCCACTGAGCCTAAAACTCCCCTTGCAACCCGGCTTGCAAGGAAGGGTGGTCTAGAAGTTGTCTACTTTTACAAATTCTAATGACCAGACAATGTGGGATACTGTTAAATACCTCCCCTTGATGCCAGAGTTGGAGTGACTCAACTCTACCCCTCCCCCACGGGGCTAAGGTTACGAAGTTCCGGCAGGTCCCTGTACACTACCTCTTCTTCCATGTTGGAGGCATTAGGCAGTCTCTTTATCACCGGGTTGCAATATAGTAGTGGGCTTGCCCAAGACCAATCTACTAAAGAAATTCTAATTCTTATTAACTGTTGGATAATGCTAATAATATAATCGGTTGTTGCAGCGAATTACTATCCCTGAAATGTTGGAAGATCCATGGTTTAAAAAAGATTATAAGCCAACCAAGTTTGAGGAGAATGAATATGCAAATTTGGACGACGTAGAAGCTGTTTTTAAGGATACGGAAGTGAGTCGAAGTTTTTACAATTTTAGTTGAAGTTTTATCCTTTGACTGGACAGAATATTATCTCACAATTTATGGTGTTTGAGTAAACCAGGAAAATCATGTCACTGAGAAGAAAGAGGAAGTACAACTGCAGGAAGTACAACCAGCTGCCATGAATGCATTTGAATTGATTTCAACGTCAAAGGGTCTTGATCTCGGAAATTTGTTCGATACAGAACAGGTTGGTATTGTTTCAAGTCCGTTCTTTGTCCTCAAATAATATTTTGACATCTTTCAAACGACAAAACATTTTTGTATGTTTCAAGGAGTGATTCGTTTGTATAAAATAAGCAAATAACAGACCATGAGAACAATTTTCCCTGTAAGGAAACAAGACAGACTTTTATGTGTCAAAATAATTGAAGAATAAGAAACTCTTGCGTATCGTATTTCTATTGGGGTTCTTATTTGATTTTATCGCCTATAGGAATTTAAAAGGGAAACAAGGTTTACGTCTACATGTCCAGCGTACGAGATCATTAGTAAAATTGAAGAAGCTGCCAAGCCTCTAGGTTTTGGTGTTCACAAGAAAAACTACAAGGTGAAGAAATATGCTTATATATTCCAGAATTTTTTTTTTTTGAAAAATTGAAGTTTGGGCAGGAAATAACAGAATATTTCGTTCTTGTTCTCTCTCAGATGAGGTTACAAAATTTGAAAGCGGGAAGAAAGGGAAATCTTAACGTCGCAACTGAGGTCTCAACCGGATAAGCTACTGGATTAAATGTTACCAATTTATTCTCTCATTTTGTTTAATCACACTTCGCTTACATTTTCTAACCCTGATTAATCAGGTATTCCGAGTCGCCCCATCTCTTCATATGGTTGAGGTACGAAAAGCGAAAGGAGATACTTTAGAGTTCCATAAGGTATTTATCCAACTTTTCTCAACGTCAAATGATTTTTACTTTAACTTGTGACATGACAACAACGTCGGTCCTCATGATGATACATTCAAAACTAACCTTCTTATATCGTTTACTATAAGCAAAATGAATATTGAAGACTATGAATTCCATTTTGTGTGAATACATCGATTCTAACTTGTCACTTGAATTATTAATCCGAGCCTTCTTTGCTTCTCTCTTTGTAGTTCTACAAGAAGCTTTCAAACTCCCTCAAGGATGTTGTATGGAAATCTGAAGAGGACAATGCAAAGATGTGAATAAAGTAAAGTAATGCACAGATAGTTCTCAATTGGTAACTTAATAGGACTTGTTACCTTGTTGTTTGTTTCTTCATTATTTTTGGAAGGACAATGTTCCTATGATCTAGATCTCTCTAGGAAGTAAATTAGGGTTTGAGGGACACATAATTGCTCTTCCAAAGTTATTGTTTGTCAGAAGACAAAATTCTTATTCTTGAAGAAGGTGATATCTTTGTATCTGGTGATGGTGTTGTTGAATTTTACATAATTAAAAATAGAGTTTATAGGTTAATAAAAGTACATTAGTGACATCTTAATTGGTGAGTAATCCACCCATTTCACTTGGTGAGTCCAAGGTTTGTTTTAGATGACTTCAAATAGTTTGTGAACAACCATTTCAAGTTATTTGGTCTGATTGGATGGAGGTTAAATTAATTTTTTTTTTTTTTTTTTGAACTACCATTACAAACAGTTTGTGAACAACCATCTCAAATAGTTTGTGATCAGTAACACTTGGTTTTTCAAGTGGTTGACAGTGTTGACACAAACTCCAAAACCCTGGAGATCCTAGGTTCGATTTGTGGAATCCCTGGTGTTATTGAATTTGGATTATTAAAGGTATAAATAATGTAATAAGTTTGTAGGATTTTAAGTTTCTTTCATGTTGGACTTTAAACCTCTTTCATTGTTAATTTAACATGCCGGTTATCGTGCTTGTAACATCTTCGTGGTGTATCAATGCTTTGTAACGACTGGTGTAGATCGTAGTCGATTCCTCAAAAATAAAATAAATTGTGAACCATTTCAAATAA